>VZZY01016171.1:0-24174 GCA_013400335.1 Eurystomus gularis
GGCGTGGCCGGCGCCGAGGGGGCGTGGCCTGGGAGTCTGGGCAGAGCTCGCCCAAGCTGCCCTTCCGATTGGACGAGGCCTCTGTGGGCGGGAGGAAGCGTGGCCGAGGGTCCGACGGGGGCCGGCTCTGGCCCCGCCCCTGCGCTCTGGCCACGCCCCCCTCCCTCGGTTTTCCTGCGCAGGGGCAATGGGAGGGGGCTGGTAGAGCGCCGGGTTGGGAGGGGGACAGACCCCGGGACACACAGACACACATTGGGGGCGTCCCCGGAGCTGGGGGACCCCAGAGGGACCCATGGGGTCCCCGGAGGGGACAGGGGGATGCTGGGTCTCACCAGGGCAGGGCCTGGGGGGCCCCTCGGGGACCCTGCAGGACATTTTGGGGACCCTGGGGGCTCTTTGGGGGCTCTGGGGGGGCACTGGGGACATTGGGGACCTTGGGGTGACCCAGGAGGACATTGGGGACCATGGGGGAACCCTGGGGTGACCCAAGGGGACATGAGGATGCCATAGGTAACCTGCAGGACATTTTTTGGGACCCTGGGGTCTCTTTGGGGACCCTGGGGTGACACTGGAGAGATCCTGGAGGAATCCAAAAGGACATCGGGGACCCAGGGGACATGGGGGAGACCCCATGGGGGGGACCCAAGAGGACATTTTGGGCACCCTGGGGTCTCTTTAGGGGCCCTGGGGTGACCAAAGGGGACATGGGGGACTGTGGGGTCACTCAGGGGGACATTGGAGGCCTTGGGGGGACACAAGAGGACAACGGGGACCATGTTGGGACACAGAGGTACATTTTGGGGACCATGGGGGGGACCCTGGAGTGACTCAGGGGGACACTGGAAACCTTGAGGAGATCCTGGAAGGACCCAAAAAGACATTGGGGACCACAGAGTGACCCAGTGGAAAACTCAAGAGGACATTTTGAGGACCATGGGGACTCTGTGGGGGCCTTGGGGTGACCAATGGGGACATTGGGGATGGTGGGGTGACCTTACAGGACATTAGGAAGCTTGGGGGGACCTTGAGAGGACCCAAGAGGACATTGGGGACCATGGGAGGACCCTGGGGTGACCCAGGGGGACATGAGGGGCTCCACTGGGATGCCATGGGTACCCTGCAGAACATTTTTGGGGACCTCGGGGTCTCTTTGGGGGCCCTGGGGTTACCAGTGGGGACCCTGGGGAGATCCTGGAGGGACCCAAAAGGGCATTGGGGACCACAGGGTGACCCAGGGAGACACTGGGGAGACCCTGGGGGGGATCCAAGAGGACATTTTGGGGGACCCTGGGGTCTCTTTGGGGGTCCTGGGGTTACCAGTGGGGACATTGGGGACCCTGGGGAGATCCTGGAGGGACCCAAAAGGGCATTGGGGACCACAGGGTGACCCAGGGAGACCCTGGGGGGGATCCAAGAGGACATTGGGGACCATGGGGTGACCCAGGGGGACACGAGGGACCCCAAGGGGAAAAGCAAAGATGGGAGCCCCAGCAGGACCAGGGAGACCATTGGAAGACTGCAATGAGGTCTCCCTGGAGCCTTCTCTTCTCCAGGCTGAACAAGCCCAACTCTCTCATAGGAGAGATGTTCCAGCCCTCTGATCGTCTTTGTAGCCCTCCTCTGGGCCCTCTCCAGCTTGTGCTGGGGGCTCCAGCACCTCTGCTGGTGCTCTGACCATTAACCTGCCAACATTTAGCTGCCATGACCACCAAACCACCACCTAGAATGGTTTGGGCTGGAAGGGACCTTAATCATTAGGCCTGAGATGACCTCTGCTCCTGTGAGAACGTACTGATATCCCGAGGAGGGTTTCCAGGGTCTGGTGTGATCCATTTGCCACGTTGACCATTGTTGATGTGTCGTGGTGGTGTTTGAGCAGAATGATCCGTCTGCAACTTTAATTTACGCTGGGGCTGTTCCATAAGGATGGTTTCACATCTCTTCCTGCTTAGAGGCCAACCTTGGCTTTGGGCTGCCAAATAAAGTCCTTCTTGTCCTGTGGGGCCTAATTTGTGATGAGACCATTCCCCCAGTGGGTACCGCTCAGGATCTGCCGTATCCCGACATATCCCTTGGGGAGGGACTTTTTACAACAGCCTGTAGTGACAGGACGAGGGGAAATGCGTCAAACTGGAAGAGGGGAGACTGAGATTGGAAATGAGGAGGAAATTCCTCACTCTGAGGGCGATGAGACCCTGGCCCAGGGAAGTTGTGGATGCTCCATCCCTGGAGGTGTTCAAGGCCAGGTTGGACGGGGCTTTTCCAGGTTGGAAAGAGCACGAGAAAGGAGAAGAACAAGAAACTGCAGCTTTGGATGTCCAGATGGACGTGAGCAGGGAGAAATGTCACTGGAAGGGTAGTGCTCTGGTGCAGTAGGTCTCTTGGAGGGAGTTGGGTTAGCCCATGATTTTGTGTTTGAAGGAGCAGCCAACAAGGCTGGAGACATGTCAGTAGAGTCAGGGACATGTACTCTTGTCCCTCACTTGCCATCACACCCCTCACACCCCAGGAGGAGCCCTGTGCCTCATGTGCTGGACAGCTGGTGGACCAGGGCTTGGCATTTGGCTTTGATAAAACACACCAAGGCTTTGCTTAGCACCAGAGCCACCGGCACGTCACCTTTGCCCGTCATCGCTGCCCATTTCCTGCTCGAACGAGCCCATGGGGAGGCTCTGTTGGTAACAGCCCTCAATGGGGCTCGTTAACGCGCCAAGAACCTTCAGCATCTGCTTCTGCCTTGGCCTCCTCGAGCAGCTGCTGCAACCTCCTCTCAGCATCACAGGCCCATGGGCTCAGCACCAAACACACTGTGGGGCTCGTTATGAGGCAGAGAGTCCTCGGGTGCCTTGTCTCTTCCCATAAGTTCCTCCAGGACTTCAAGACTTCTGCAGCTAATTGGAGAGGTTCACAATGTCATTGAAGAGGAAGAGCTTAATGACCTTTGAAGACAAAAGCTTTTTACTTTTTAAGGTCACTTTTAATGAGTCTTTGTTTACAGAAGCAGTGGTAGCAGCATTCGCCAACTGATGTTGCTCTAAGGAGATATGGGCAGGTAGGAAAAGCTGTCCCTTGAGCCAGATGCTCTATGGACAGCCTTGCTCCTCACCTCCTCCACCCCCAGCCTTCCTCTGTGCCTTGCATCACTCATCCTCACGTCAGACTTCTCTACTGAAGTCTGCAGCTGGATGTACCAGCTCCTTAGCACCAGCTCCCACCTGCTCTCCTTAGAGAACTGCCTCCACAAAGGCCCGGGAGGACTTCTCCTCATTGTGGAAAACCCAGAAGTTGCCCATGAGGCAATTTTGTGGGCTTTAAAACACTCTCCTCAACTGTACGCCGAGTCCAAGCTGCATCTGATGAGGTCCACCTTCCACAAGGGATATCTGCACAAGAGCCATTTCCGACAGAGAGCTGGGAAAGGGTAGATCTGGACATAATGACGGAATTAATTAACTCATGAGTTCATCACACTTCTCAGAGATGGGGCATGTTTCTAACTCCCTGAAGCTCAGAGCAGCAACCAGGTAGTTTGGAGGTATCTAAATGATGGAAGAGCAAGGGGAAGGAGGGGGAAATCTGGAGAGCCATGGGAAGGGCATGTGTCCAGATCCTAGAATCCTAGAATGGTTTGGGTTGGAAGGGACCTCAAAGATCATCTTGTTCCAACCCCTGTGCCATGGGCAGGGACACCTCCCACTAGACCAGGTTGCTCCAAGCCCCATCCAACTTGGCCTTGAACACCTCCAGTGCTGGGGCAGCTACAACATCCTTGGGCAACCTGGGCCAGTGTCTCACCACCCTTATTCTCCATGACCTCCTCACAGGTAAGGCAGGCTGTGATGAGGTCCCCCTCAGCCTTCCCTTCTTGGCCACTTGGCCTCTGCTCAAAGGCCAAGTGCTCCAGCCCCTGACCATCTCAGGGGGCCTTCGCTGAACCTGCTCCCCCTTGCCAACATCTTTCCTGTACTGGAGATCTCAAATTGGGATGCAGCAACCTGGACAATCCCTTCCACACCCCTACTCTACCAAGTCCCTCAGCACCACATCTCCATGGCTTGGAAACCCCTCCAGGGATGGGGACTCCACCACTGCCCTGGGCAGCCTGGCACAGCCCTTCACAGCCCTTCCCAGCAAGAAATTGTTCCTCACGGTCAACCTCAACCTCCCCTGGTGCAACCTGAGGCCGTTTCCTCTTGCCCTGTCACTTGTTCCTTGGGAGAAGAGCCCGACCCCACCTGGCTCCAACCTCCTTTCAGGGAGTTGCGCAGAGCCAGAAGGTCTCTCCTGAGCCTCCTTTTCTCTAGGCTCAACACCCCCAGGTCCCTCAGCCGCTCCTCACCAGACTTGTGCTCTAGACCCTTCCCCAGCTTCGTTGCCCTTCTCTGGCCACGCTCCAGCCCCTCAATGTCTCTTACACTGCAGCACCCAAAAGTGACCCCAGGATTCGAGGTGTGGCCTCCCCAGTGCCCAGTCCAGGGGGATGAAGCCCACCACCCCATGACAGATGAATTCTTTCCAAAGAATGCAGGTACTGAGCAGTGCTGTGGGAGCCATAAGTGGGAGAGAAGTCCTGAAAAGTGGTGGCCTGTGAGTGGTGGCCAAGCTGGAGAAAAGGCAAAGAGGGAGAGTGAGGTTCAGGTGCTCCTGAGAGGGCCTGACCCACATCCCTCAGGGTGGGGGTGCTGGGCTGGGGAGGGGGAGCTGGGTGGACACTCCCTGGTGCAGGGATGGGTTTTGTCAAAGGAATGCTTGGTCAAGCATCTGCGCTCCCCCATGTGCTCTCCATCTGGCCTCACGAGCTTGTCCCAGAGGGTCAGAGATGGCCTCCAGGCAGCAGCGGTAGCAAGCCCTGGGGAGTGACAGTGGGCGAGCACAAAAGAAACGGTGCACCAAACCGTGGGGTCACCAAGAAGGGGCAGCAAACCCAGGACTCTGGGAAAGCTCCATTACAGCCATCGCCGAGTGTGAGCAAAGCTGAGAGGAGAAGGAGGCTCCAGAGCGTGTTGGTTTGCAAGAGCTTTAGGAGTTCCCTTTGTTTCTACTGAAACGTCGCAGCTCCAGCATGTCCACAGGAGCTCCAGAAGGATCATTTCCCAGCAACGTCAGACCTCCTGTGAGATCCCCAAAGTGCACAGGACACACGGACGTGCAGAATGGTTCCTTCAGGTGCGGGTGGCAAGAGAGACTCCAACGCTGCAGACCCTGAGGGCTTTCAGCAGCACTGCCTAGAAGGTGCTGTGGCTCTTGGGCTCCGTGCTGCTTGGGATGGGGTCGTGTTGCGTGATCTGTCTGTGGAGGAAGAGAAAACCGGGAGTTGTTGGGAGGTTTTTTTGGCCAAAATAGGTGGCTGCTATCGGCCGTGAAGCATTTAGAGGTAGGGTGTTCTGGAGCGCCAGATTAGTCACCGGCCAGACTCAATGGAGATTTCTGCTGTGAGATGTTTGAACTAGCCTCTCAATTCATGAGCATTCCTTCCTGAAAGCCCTTCTTGCTGTGGCAAATGTTAGTTCAAAGTGGCCCTGCCATGACAGGAGCAGCCCCAGGGACAGATGCAGGTGGACCAAGGTCAGGAAGTAAAACCAAGGGGTGACATAGCATCATAGAATGGTCCGGGTTGGAAGGGACTTCAAAGATCATCTAGTTTCAACCCCTCTCCCATGGCAGGGACACCTCCCACCAGACCAGGTTGCTCAAGGTGCCATCCAACCTGGTCTTGAACACCTCTAGTGTTGGGGCATCCACAGCTTTCCTGGGCAACCTGTGCCAGTGTCTCACCACCCTCAGAGTGAAGAATTTCCTCCTAATTTCCCATCTAAATCTCCCCTCTTCCAGTTTCAAACCATCGACCCTCGTCCTATCACTAGAGGCCTTTGTAAAAAGTTCCTCCCCAGCCTTCCTGGAGGCCCCCTTCAGATACTGAAAGGCTGCAATAAGGTCTCCCTGGAGTCTTCTTCAGGTTGAACACCCCCAATTGTGTCAGCCTGTCTTTGTAGGAGAAGAATTCCAGCCCTCTGATTATCTTCATAGCCCTCCTCTGGACCTGCTCCAACAGCTCCATGTGCTTCTTGTGCTGGGGCCTCCAAAGCTGGACCATGGAAATGGCCATAGGCAGTGAGAACTGCAAGAGTGACACCTCCCTCCCAGTGAACCTACCAGCAGAAGTCACCCTGTTAGGTAAATCCCAGACACTCACCTTGGCCAAGGTATCCCAGCAACTCAAGCCTGTGGTGAGGAACAGGCCTTTATCCTTGGTTTACATCTTTTTTGTGTCCAAAACCACTTCAAACCACACTGAGGCTGTCAAGGGAAGGTCTGGACCCATCCTGTTTGTGCATTTTAAGGGGATAGGTTTTAAGGGAAGTCCCAGCCTGACTGAAAATGAGGCTTTCAGGCCTAAAAATGAGGCTTTGGGCCCAACAAGGAGGAAGTTGGAACCTAAAAAGAGGGGTAACACCCTAACCCTGCCAGGAGTAACAGCCCCTCCAGCTGCTGCCAAGATGCTCCCTGGCACATCCTCGCAATCAACACAGGCTGGGGGATGATGAAAAGCTGGCCATGACCCAACAATGTGCACTTGCAGCCCAGAAGGCCAAGTGCATCCTGGGCTTCATCAACAGAAGCGTGGCCAGCAGATTGAGAGAGCTGATTCTGTCCCTCTGCTCTGCCCTGGTGAGACCTCACCTGGAGCTCTGCGTCCAGCTCTTGGAGCCCCCAGCACAAGAAGAATGTGAGTCTGATGGAGCAGGTCCAGAGGAGGGCCGTGAGAATGATGAGAGGGCTGGAGCACCTCTCCTATGAAGAGAGGCTGAGAGATGGGGTTGTTCAGCCTGGAGAAGAGAAGACTCTGGGGAGGCCTTATTGAGGCCTTCCAGTATCTGAGGGGGGCCTCCAAGAAAGCTGGGGAGGGACTTTTTACAAGGTCTTGTGGTGACGGTTTGAAACCATAGAAGGGTAGATTTAGATTGGACATTAGGAAGAAGTTCTTTACTATGAGGGTGGTGGAACACTGGAACTGGTTACCCAGAGAGGTGGTGGAGGCCCCATCCCTGGCAACATTCAAGGCCAGGCTTGATGGAGCTCTGAGCAACCTGATCTAGTTAGAGATATCTCTGCTGAGTGCAGGGGGGTGGGACTAGATGACCTTGGAAGGTTCCTTTCAACCCAGTGCTTTCTATGATTCTTTCTGAGGCAACACTGTAGGCAAGGAGAAGCCAGCAGACTGCAAGGAGGGCTCCATGATGAGAGAGATCTTCCCCATGGAGGAAAGGATGTAGTTGTGAGATGCCAGGAACTCTGGAGATATGAAGAGAGCACTACATGGAGGGGGAGACACAGGGGTCCCCCATGGAGGTTCTGGGGCTCTACCAGGGTCTGTAAACACAAGGCTCTGGGATGAGCTGGAGGGTGCAGGAAGGTCCTGAGGAGACATAAGGGCAGATGGGACCTGGGGGCACCCCAAGAGGACCCATGGGCCAATGACAAGCTGGCTCCCTACCCCCGACAGCGGCCTCCAGCCTGGGCAGTGCGACACAATGACCCTTTGTGACACCCCTTTTTAACATCTACCTAAGGTGGCTATAGAAGAGCCAACCATGGCCACACCTTTGCAGTACCTGCCTGGACAGTGATGGGAGAGGGTAGGAGCATGCAGCTGGTGGGGAGACTCTGAGCGCAGCCCACGTCTTCTCCTGCCTCCCCTGAGGCGTTGCCCTTAAGCTGCCAACACCTTCCCCCCACACTTTCCTCCATTTCACGGGACTCCCTAGCTGCCCCAGGGTGTCCTGGGAGGAGCTGAGGGCTTCCCAGGAGAGCAGCTTTCCACCAGAGCCCTGCGAGGTGACCGTGGCCCAGCCATTGCAGACCGGTGAGTGAGGGGCCCCTGGGGCTGGGCAGGGTCGGGGCCAGCGAGTGCAACCGGCTTGATGCGGGGATCCCATTGCCTTGGATGCTGGCAGTGGGGTCCCGTGGGCAGGGAACACAGCGGGGCTGGAATGCCAGGGCTGGGAGCCCCAGCAGAGCCTCCTTCCTCAACCATAGAATCACAGACTCATTAAGGCTGGAAAAGACCTCTAAGATCATCAGGTCCAACCGCCAACCCAACACTACCATGACCACTAGACCATGTTCTGAAGTGCCACAGCTACATGTTTTTTGGGCACCTCCAGGGATGGTGACTCCACCACTTCCCTGGGCAGCCTGTTCCAGGGCTTGACCCCTCTTGCAGTAAAGAAGTTGTTCCCAATATCCAATCGAAACCTCCCCTGGCGCAACTTGAGGCCATTTCCTATCACTTGCTAGATGGGAGAAGAGACCAACACCCATTTCTGATACCGGCCAGGATGCTGGTGGCCTTCTTGGGCACATGCTGGCTCACGTTCAGCTGGCTGTCCATCAGCACCCTCAGATCCTTTTCTGCTGGGCACTTTCCAGCCACACTTCCCCAAGCCTGGAGCGCTGCAGGGGGTTGTCTGCTCCACCCTTGGGCAGATCAACAAACCCATTGAATTTGGTGTCATCTGCAAACTTACTGAGGGTGCTGCTTGTGACTGGCCACCAACTGGAGATAACTCCATTCACCACCACTCTCTGGGCTTGGCCATCAGCCAGTTTTTAACCCAGAGAAGGGTGCACCTCTCTACGCCATGACGAGGTTAAAGCTCTTTTCACTGTTGGGAGGCTTGTTGGCAAAGATGCTGTGTCCTACCAACTCTTCTGTTTGTCCTCCATGTAGGCGAGACACTGCCAGAGAAGAACACAGAGCATCCCGAGCCCCAGCTGGGATGGGATTCTGAGAGACCTTGCTCGTTCCCTTCGCTTGGCAGCAGCGGCGAGACCACGGTAATGAGCTTCTGCCTTGCTGGGACTCTTGTCTGTGGCATCAGCAGGAGGCTTGTGTGAGCAAAGGGACCCAGAAACGGCCTCACTGTCCCTGGTGAGAGGGTTCCTGCTGTCCTCTGAGGGTGGCACTCCAGTGTCCCAGCAGCAGCTCCAGCCCACCAGCGAGCCCTGGTTCTCTGTTGGGTAAACACACCGTGCCCATTATCCCAACTGTCTTCCCTCACCCTGGGGACCCTCTGCTCTCCTCCTCCACCCTGCAGAGACCGCAGCTCCTGCTGCCAGCTTTCCTGTGGGCACCATCAGGGTGCTCGGCGTGACATGTCTTCCCTCCCTTCCTTCCTCCCGTAGGTGGCTGGAGAATGCCTCCAGCCTTCTCAAATGACAGACGTTCTCCTCCTGGCCATCGAGGCCTTGACAGCAGAGGACAACAGGCAGATGGGCAGCAACCCCCTGGACATGGCCATGAGAGACCCTGCCTCCTGGCTGACGGATGTAAGTGCCCTGTGCCCAGATGGCCCTGTCCACGAGCCCCTGTTCCTCCTCCCCTCCCTAACCCAGCTCTCTCAGGCACCTGAAGCCATTTCAGTGCATCAGATGTCGGAGTCGACGGGAGACAAGCACACCCGATGATGATCAACAAGTCTCGATTTATTGATCAGAAGGCTACAATTATATAGACACAATAATAAGGCTCATACATATTGCAAAAGCTAAGCTCAGTATTGGTTCTTTACTTATCGTCATCCCCGCCCATATTTGCCACATACTTTGGATGCCTGTGGTCACTCCATCCTGGCTAGTTCCTGTGGGAGACATCCCATTATCTCCCTCCAGGAGACGGTGCCCTTGCCCGGGGAGATAACGGGGCCTTATCTCCTGGGGCCTCATCTCCTGGGGCCTCATCTCCTAACCAGCTGGATTTCATCATGCCTCTTCTCCTTCAGCCAGGAGTCCACAAAACTCTCCACAATCAGACAGGGATGGGAAGGGCATCAGGGGCAGTCGGGGAAATGGCACCATCTTCACCCTCCAGGTGCCAAAGATCATGAAGTGCATCCACAAAAACATGGAGAACATCCGCACGGAGCCAGCCCGGCACAGCCTGGACTCGCTCCTTCTCCTGATGACCAACCGGTACTCCAGGAAAGTGGTCAGGAGCCTGCTGAAGATCTCTCCAAGGTGTGACAGGTACTGGCCCCAACAGCCCTGAGGGCTTGTGGGGAGAGAGGCCCAGAGACTCTCTGGCTGCCAGACCCAGGGAGAACTGCAGGACATCCCTGAGGAGCAGGGCTGTCCATCCCACCATGCTTCCCAGCCCCAGCGGGTCAGCCAGGCCCAAACCACCAAAATTGGCCCCATCACCGTGTTCCTCCCTGCCCCACGGGAAGAACCACCTCAGCCCCCTCCCACCTGCCCGGGCAGGGCCCTTGGGCACCCCAAGTGAGGTGGGGTGGGCACAGCTAAGGCAGCAGCACCACCTGGGTCTGGAGGAGCTGGCCCGGGCACGGCGCGGTGGCTGAGGCAGCCCTGCTGACCGAGTGCCCTGTGTCTGCAGCGCTGCAATGGCAATGTGGGAGGTGATGATCTCCGTGCCTGAGTCTTTGGAGAGTGTCTTGGAGGAGCTGCTCCTCATGATCCTGAACAAGCATCTGCGACGGGTGTTCCGCTGTCCCAGGGAGATCAGCTGCATCTATGCCTTGGCTGTGAGTGACCATGCTCGAGTGACCAGGCCCCCCGCCTCCGTCTGCCTCCAAATGGCCTCTGCTTCAAGTCTGGGGAGAGGAGACCTTTGGAGATCACCTTGTCCAACCCAGCAGGTCACCCAGAGCAGGGGGCCCAGGATCGCGTCCAGGTGCCTCTGGAAGCTCTCCAGAGAAGGAGACTCCACAACCTCTCTGGGCAGCCTGGGCCAGGCTCCATCACCCTCAACCTCAAGATGTTTCTCCTCAAGGAACCTCCTGGGTTCCAGTTGGTGCCTGTTGCCCCTTGTCCTGTCACTGGGCACCACTGACAAGAGTCTGGCCCCATCCTCTTGCCCCCGCCCTTTAGCTCTTGATCAGCATTGATCAGATCCCCTCTGGGTCTCCTCTCCAGCTCAGCAGCCTCAGGGCTCTCAGCCTTTCCTGGGCACAGAGATGCTTTGGTCCCACCAGCATCTCTGGAGCCTCCACTGGACTCTCTCTTGACCTGGGGAGCCCAGCACTGGACCCAGCACTGCCTGCATGTCATGCCTGCTGCGTGCCGGCATGGTGCCCACGTGGTGGAGGGAGCTCCGTGGGCTCTGCTGGGCTCTCACCACTGTCTTTGTTGTAGCTGCTGGTCTGCTCTGACATGAAAGCAGAGGCGTTTGCTGCCCTCTACAAAGCCCAGAGGCACCTGAGGCATCTACGGCTGGAGATGCTCTCGCTGGTGCTCAGGGGACTCATCATGATTTCAGAGACACCTAGGATGGTGAGCAGGGGGTAGTCAAGGGCAGCCATGCTGGGGCAGTGGGTGGTGTGGTGGCTTGGCCTTGTCTGGGGCTCAAAATGTGGGGTGATGGCTCCAACCCCCTTCCCTTCTATGGAGGGGGCTGGTGGGTGTCTGGGGGACCCTCCTGGGACAGGGGGTCCCTGATCCCTCTGCTAGAAAAGGGGATGGCTGAGCAGGGGACACTGCTCTCCGGCACCCCCTTCCCTGTGCTCTCCACACATCCCATCACTGGCCACTGCCCACCAGTGGAAGCTGGGCGGGAGGCGGGTGCACAGGACTGGGGCCCTTGTGCCAGGGTGGTCTTCTACCACGTCACCATAAGGGAACGGTGTGTTCCATACAGGCGAGCAAACTACTGGTCCTGCTGCCAGACGTCGTGGACACCCTGCAGGATGCCAACACTGACATCAAGAAGGAGGCACTGCTATTCCTCCGGAACATGACAGGTGTAGTGGGTCTGGCTGAGCTGGTTTTCCACATAGCAGCAGTGTTTTGTGCTGGGAGCTAGAAGGGTACTGTGTTGTGACTACTGCTGAGCAAGGATCCCAGCATTCACCCCTCCAGTGGGATGGGGTGGGCAAGATCTTGGGAGGGGACACAACCAGGACAGCTGACCCAAACTGACCAAAGGGATATTCCATACCATATGACGTCAGCTCAGCTATAAAGCTAGGGAGAAGGAGGAGGAGGGGGGGGCCGTGCCGTTGTCCTCCAGAGCAACCGCTACGCGTCTTGGAGCCCTGCTTCCCAGGAAGTGGCCAAACATCGCCTGCTGATGGGAAGTAGAGAATAAAACTTTGTTTGCTTTGCTTCCGCGCGCGGATTTGCTTGGCTTTGCTTCTATTATTATTATTAAACTGCTTTTTGTTTTCTCATCTTATATTCCTCCCCTTTCTTTTTGCTCTGCTGAGGAGGGAGCGGGGAAGGAAAGGGGGGGTGATAGAGTGGCTTGGTGGGTACCTGGCACTCAGCCAAGGTTAACCCACCACAACAGGTCACATCAGGAAAGAGGAGGCCAACCACATCTCTCTGCAGCTGGCAGAGAAGCTCCTGCCGCTCTTCGATGATGTAAGGCTGCTGTGGGAGCCTGAGCCCCAGAGACGGGCACTCTGCAGGGACAGCTGCCCTTGGGCAGGGTCCCCTCCACGCTCCTCTCGTGGGGCCTTTCAGGGCTCTGGGGCCGCTCAGCTGCAGCCGCAGCTCTGGCCACAGCTCCTGTGTTCAGGAGCCGACCCCGGAGCACCTCCCTTCCCATCAGCCATGCTGACGCCCTTGCTCACCGTGGGCATGGAGTGGCTCTTGCTCAGGTCTCTCTGTCCTCCTCCCTGCCAGAAGTCCAGCCAGGTGCGGGAGGTCTCCATCAGCCTCTTCAAAGACGTGATGGACACTGTGGTGAGGAGAAACAAGAAGATGAAGATCAATGTGCAGAGGGTCCTGCTCCCGCTCTTCTTCCATATGAACGATGAGATCGAGAGTGTGGCCAAGGTGCAGTGACCAGCAAGCAGTGTTGGGGGAAGGACATGCTGACCCCACGGGGGCGGCCTGGGCAGAAGGGGCAAGGGCTGCTGGACATCCGAGTCTGGGAATGTGTCACCTCAGGGTCCCACTGCTCCCCTCCTTGCCCACACTGGTCCCTCCACTGCCTTCCCCCTTCCGCTCTGATGTTTCTGCAGAGGTGGAAGGGGAGGTGGGGTCTCCTCCCAGCCCCGCTCTCCCCATTCAGCCCTCCTCCAGCACAGCCCAGGGGAAGGGTCCCAGCAGACCCAGCACGAGCAGGGCTGGAGAACCTGGCACAGACATTTTCCAGACCGGTCCTGCCTGGTCCAGCAGGACTCAGCAGCAGCCCCCAAACACACAACTCCCTGCAGGCTTCCCAGCTGTCCCTGCAGGAGCTGGAGGCCAGGGAGGGCTTTGAGCCCCAATCCCTGTCCCCAGCACTGTGCCCAGAGGACCCCAGGGGTTGGGGCCAGGCCATGTCCCAGTTCCCCGAGTGCAGGATGTCCCCAGGAACGAAGCCCTGCTCCCCCAGGTGCCCCTGCCTGTGGCCAGTGAACTTGGTCTGCACAGAGAACTTGTCTGAACTTGGTCTACACCCCTTGGACGGGGTACAGAGCCAGCTCGTTCCCCAGCCTGGGGCAGGAGAGCGGTGGGATGGTGCAGCAAGAGGGAGACTGGCTCTGCATCCCGGGATCCAAGCTCTGCCCGGCTGTGAAGGGGTATGAAGGAGCTGGGGCAGTCCTGGCTGGGGAGCCAAGTGTCCATGGCTGGGGGATGCCCATGGACGTGCTGCTGGCTCCGTCCTGCCCCAGTGTCTCTGGGACTCCAGCCCTCGCTGCCTCCAGCCGTGGGCCCACAGCTCCTGTGCCCTTCAGCCTGCCCCCATCCCTGGCAGCAGCTCAGCAGCTCTTGAGGGTCTCTGTTCTGCTGGTCAGCAGCAGAAGACACCTGAGGTGCTGGCTGCCCCGTGTCCCTGGGCACTGAACCCAGCTCAGACTCTGTCCCCCGTCACCTCTTCCCAGAAGGGACTGGGAATGGTTCGGAGCCTGGCTCAGAGGAGGATGATGCCAGGTCCCCTTCCCTGGGCTCTGGTGCCATCTCCCAGCCTCTGCTTCTCTGCAGGTCTCTAAGGACACCCTCTTCACCTGTGCAGAGTTCCTGGGGTGGACGATGCCCACATACATGCCTGAGCCATATCAGACACACCTGATTGGACAGTACTTGGTGAGGACAACCCCCAGAGCCCAGGGTCGGGCTGGACGAGGGCTGCCCCACGTGCCCATGACCCATGGAGGCCCTGGCAGGGGCACAGAGTGGTCCCAGCACCCCTGGCCCCCCTCTGCCTGCAGCTCTCCCTGAACCTCTGCCCTGCAGGGCTCTGGCTGGGAGACGGGAATCGCTGGGGGGGAAGGGGGTGCGGGAGGAGGGACTGGTCCAGATGTCTGGGGAGGGGCTCACCATCCCCACCACCTTGTGCTCTCTCCAGTTAGCGCACAACAGGAGCAGGGTGGAAGAACACCTATGCCAGAGCCTGCCCTACCTGGAGGACGCTCAGGCCAGCTTGCGAGAGGCGGCTGTCAGGTTCATCGGTGAGTCACAGCCCCTGGGACCCTCTTCTGGCAGGTGGCCCAAGGAGGGCCCACCACACAGGTGGGCTCCCTGGGAGCCTTGCTCTGCCCCACCACCCTCAGGTCCTTTCCTTGCCTGGGCTCAGCCCTGCTGTGGGAGGACGGTGGGCACCAAGCTGGGGTGCCATGATGCTGTGAGGGTGCAGAGGAGAAAAGCTTTGACAGCAGCTCTGTTGTCTAGGGCTGACCGCACGGCACCAGAGGAAACCAAGCAAGAAGATGCTGTCGGACGTCTGCAACGGTGAGTAGGGGAGTGCGGGGCTCGTGGGGCAGGGGACAGAGCCTGGGCAGGGGGCTGCCGTGCCTGGCCCTGCTCCAGGGGCAGAAGAACATGTCATGGGCACCTGGGGCATGCCTGAGCAGCAGCTTCCAGCTGGTCTCTTTGTCTCACCTGCTCCTCCTGGCCAGGGAACCAGATGGGTGGGGCTGGCATGGTCTGGAGGGGCCTCCTGGGGGTCTCTGCAGTTCATGGCTGCTCTGCTTCCTTCTCTCGCAGCCCTCCAGCCCCTGGTGGAAGACCCTGAGCTCTCTACACCTGACACCTCTACAGAAGCCAACAACAAGATGGCGCCTGTGGCTGCCGTGCTGCCGGGCCTTCTGAGCCTCGCAGATGTGAATTTTTATCTCTGTAAAAAAGCTGAATATGAGTATTTTTATTTTTTTAAATAAAGCTGGAACAACAAGCCCAGTCCCATGGTGTCCTTCCATGGGGACCACCCTAAGAGGTCATCATCCGTGGTTTCCACACACCGGCTGTGGAGGTCATGGCTGCTCTGTGGGGATCTGCTCTGCTCGCTCTGTCTTGGCAGGGGTTGCTCCCGAGCAGCGCTGGGTGCAGGAGCCAAGCCCTGGAGCTGCATCATCCCTGGGAGCATGGTCATGACTTGGACCACCAGTTCTGCTTCTCGTCCCTGCCCAGCAATCATAGTCCATGATGTCCAGGAAGCAGCTGTGGAGGTTCTTGCCCCACTGCGGCAATTTGCTCCAGGCCCTCTCCCAGGCACCGTTCCTTTGGCAGCAGGAAGAAGAACCCACCTGCTTGCTGCCAGCCACCCAGTCACTGAGGAAGGAACCAGCACGTCATGGTGCTGGTGAGGAAGAAACCCTTTCTTCAAGGTTCCAATCAGAGTGCCTGGAGAAAAAAAAAAAGAGAGATGGCTGCATTGGGCTGTCCTGCAGCCTCCTCTGGGATTTGGTCATTTTCTTGGAGCAGTTTCTCTGACCAAGAGGAGATGTAAACATGACTAATGGGAAATTTGACTGGGGGTCTTCCCACCAGGTCTGCCCCTGTCGGTGCAAGTCCTTGTCTTTAGGTCCCCTAAATCAGAGAATCCTAGAATCTTAGGATGGGTTGGGTTGGAAGGGACCTTTAAGATCATCGAGTTCCATCTCCCCTGCCACGGGCAGGGACATCTCCCACTAGATCAGGTTGCTCAAAGCCTTGTCCAACCTGGCCCTGAACAGCATCCACAGCTTCCCTGGGCAACCTGTGCCAATGTCTCACCACCCTCACCCTACAGAATTTCTTCCTAAGAGCTAATCAAAATCCAACCTCTTTCTGACCGAACCAGTTCCACTCATCCTATCACTACCCTCTCTGACAAAGAGTCCTCCCCACCAGTCCTGTAGCCCCCTTTAAGTCCTCTTCTCTCCATTCGCCAGCTTCACGGAGCAGGCAAGAAGCCTAAAGCCCAGCCAGGGAAGAGAAGGACTGACTACTAACCAGCCCAGTCCCGTGATGTCCTGCCCATGGGGACCACCCTGGTGTGAAAGCTGGGAGCGGACAAAGCCAGGACAGCTGACCACAGGGATAGTCTGGACCTGGTGACGTCATGCTCAGGAATAAAACTGGGGAGGAATTTGGTGATGGGGACCATGGCTTGAGGACTGGCTTGGGATTGGTTGGTTGCCAGCTGAGGTTAAACCACCACAGCCCTTTCTCCACCCCTTATCCCACACCATGTACATCATGCTCAGGCCCCTCACAACCCTACAGCTCCTCACGAACCACCGCTGCCATTCACACCCTCTGGAACAGCCCAGCAAGCAGCTCCTCAGGCCATGGCCCCTGGACAGTGTCCATCCCACGCCCACAGATGCCCATGCAGCTCCTCAGGCCATAGCCCTGTAGGATAATCACTGGAGGTAACTTAAAAAATTAAACTTATACAAAAGACAGGGCATTATTCACACATTAAGGAAAGTAATATCAAGGAGGCCTCCAGGGTGGTGTACAGCTGGTGTGCATGGAATCCCTTCCGTGATGGTTCCCTCAGCAACACAACCTGCAACCTTGGAAACCACATGGAGGGTGGAACGGAGTGAAGACCCCGTGGCCAGGCTCTGTGATAACGCTGCAGAGATGGGAACTTGGTGATCCTTTGAAAACTGATAAGCTGGACTTTTGCTACCCCGAGCCAACAGCCTGGCATCTTTTGATGAACCGCTGTCCTTTGTGCCAACTTTGCTCCTTATAATGTCATTCTAACACCAAAACACGCCTCCATCCCAAAGGCTACCTGCCTCCAAGGTGAGACCACTCCTTACCGAGCTTGCCCTCTGAATTTTAGGTAACTTAGACCTTTAAACCGAAGCGAGACAATTTCACACCAATCCTAATAAAGGTCTGTATGAGCAGAGTCACTCAAGCTCCACCTTGAAGGTAAAAAACAATATAAAAGTAGCCTAAGAAAGTGTTCCCAGAGCTTTCTGCTGGCATTGGCACAACTCACAGCCCAGGACAGAAGTGTCTGTGACCGCCATGTGCTTTTCATTTTGCCTTCCCAGACCAAGCCAAGCTCTGACACAAGAGCTTTGGTCCCCCCCATCTCCCATGGAAAGCCAGAAATGGCGTTAGCACCATCCAGCTCCTGTGGGATAGGAAGAAAACTTGTCAGGAGCGACTGCAGCCTGCTGCATGTGCTCTGAACCAGCCCTGGTGAAAACGCTGACCGGCAGATTGTGCTGCATGAGAAAAGGCTCCTATGGAGCGATGGCTTCAAAGATAGGCACAAGAGAACTTGACCGACTGGGACCTTGCCCATACAAGAGGGTCTATTGTTAGAAGAAGCCAGGCGGAAACCAGCTGAAAAGCAGCAGCTGTGACAAAACAGTCACACCCGCTAAGGGAGCTTGCGCAGGGGAACCTCATCAACAAACGCTCCAAAGGGAATGGTCACAGGTGACCTCCTGGCCAAAGCCAACAGCTTGTAAAAATCAGTGAGAAGTGAGCAGACTTAAGATTGTAGATGAGGAGTCAAGAATTGCAGCGCGAGGCCCTTCCCGGGCTCGCAGCAGAGAGGCACCTTCATGGCCAGCAATACAAAGAGGTTTTAGCTCAGGTGTGTGTCCCCTGCCTGCTCTCCCCTACCCGCGCCTGAACTCGAAGAGAAGAAAAGCACGAGCAGATCCATTTTGGTAACATGGCACTCGACGGGTTCCCTGCCTGCTGAGTGTGGCTACACTGCCGGCACTGAGGCAGGTCACCCGACTGTCCCTCTGGGATCTGCATTCACCGGGATCTGCACTCACTGGCATCTGCACCACACTCAAATCAGGAGAAAGTCAAGAAAAAGCAGAGGTGCAGGGAACTGAGGGGCACCCTGTGACCTTGCGGATAACAATCCCTTTATTAGTAGAAGGAGGCCCACGTTGATTACACAGCAGTTTACGAGAATGGAAGACCCTCCAATGGATTAATTGGCAAGGGCTTTACTGGAAAACTGACCGGCAGGAGTTAAGTTTAGAAACAAGGTGATGTTTGAAAATCCGTTTTGGTCGCAGCCCAAGACAAAAACGATAAAAGCTGATGCTCACGCAGCCGGTGATACTGAGCCTGCCCAGCCAGTGGTCCACGGCCAGCCTGCAGATGCCTCCTGTGCCCCTGCCCAGGTGAGATGTCTGCTGCAGAGGAGCCGCTGTCCTCTGGAGAGTTCTCCATGCCCACCGCCACGTCCTGCAAAGACAGCTGTCAAAAGCTGCAAAAGCTTTGCCCTGCAAAGGAGAGGAACCCATTGATTTCCCTATGGCCCCAAGAAATGAAGCTTCGGTCCCAAATATGGAGCTTTGGGCATTCCAATGGAGGCTTAGGGCTGTGCAAGAGGACCCTAGAAATGAGTTTGGCTCCTCAAAAGGAGGACGGGGAATTAAAATGGCGCCGTGGAAATGGAATCAAAGCTCTGAACCCTGAAATTAGCTTTTGTGCCCTAAAAGGATGCTCTGGTACCAAACGATAAGGCTTTGCACTCGAAAATGGATCATTGGAGGCTCCAAATGAGTTTTGGGGCTCTCTAAATTTTGGTCTGAATCCTACAAATGAGGGTTTGGTCCCTGGAAAGGGCACTCTGGAAGCCAAAATGAGCCTTTGGACCTAATAAATAAGCCTCTAGTCTCTAAAACTGAGGCTTTGGACCTTCAAAATCAGACTTGGGGCCTTAAAAATGCTGCTCTGGGCTCTGAAAATGAGTCTTTGACCCTTAAAAAGGGGAGGCGGAGCTTATACAAGGGTATTTGTGCCCTAAACGCAAGGCTTTGGGCCCTCAGAGGAAGGCTTCCAACCCCAGAATCCACCTTTGCACTTTAAAAACGAGCCCGGGGCACAAATTGCCACCAGCCCTGCCTGCTGGGGAGAGAGCAGGAGAGAGCATCGCCCCTGGGACACCCCTGCTCCGGGGGGAGCCCCCAGCCCCGCCATGTCCTCTCCTCCACTAGCCATCTCGGGGGGCGGGAAGAGAGGCCCGGGCCTGGGCCAAGGGCTGCCGGACCCGGGGCAGGCCCTGCCGGCGCCATCTTGGAGCCCGGCCTGCCCCCTGGCAGAGCCCGCCTGCTGCTCCAGCGCTCTGCATTGCCATTGGTCGGCAGGGCTGTCAATCTTCTGCCCTGAGGGGATGCTGCCTCTGATTGGCCCACGGGCAGCCAGGCTGCCCTGTTGCAGTGCCCACCCCTCACCTGTGGTGCTTCTTGCCTCTGATTGGCCGTCGGGGCAGTCTCTCTGGCCTGGTTTTGGGCCCACCCTCCCCTGAGGAGATGCACTCTCTGATTGGCTGTCTGAGCAGTCACTCCGCCCAGTGCCCGCCCTCCCCTGAGGAGGTGACCTTTCTCCTGATTGACTGCCTGGTTCCAGCCAATCACGAGCCTTGTCCCCGCCTCCCCACACACCATTGGCTGTCCCAGGCCCTCAGTCTCCCCTTTGGGTGAGAATCCTCCCCTGGAGCCTGTGTCTGAGGGGAGGGGCTGGGGCGGGAGAGACAGGCCCCGAAAAGGGAGGATTTCTGCCCAGAAAAGGAGGCTGTGGGCACGGGCAGGAGGGGCCAGGTGCTGCCAATGGCGCTTTGGGCCTTGCCCATGAGGGAGCCTCTTGTCTGCACCCGCAGCTGGCTCTGCTGGCAGTGACTCCCTCCAGGCACACAGCAGCTCCTGGCCTGAGGGAGCCCATCACAGAGGGAGCCCAGAGCCAGGGGCCTGAGGAGCTGTGTGGGCATCTCTGGACATGGGATGGACACTGTCCAGGGGCCGTGGCCTGAGGGAGGGCTCGCTGTGCTGTGCCAGAGGGTGGGAAGGGCAGCGCTGGCTCGCGAGGAGCTATTGGAGAGTGAGGGGCCTGAGCGTGGCAGAAATGGTGTGGAATAAGGGGTGCTGGAAGGGCTGTGCTTGTGCGTTAAAACGGCATTTTGCGGTTTCTGGTTCCGCCGCTTTTGTCTCATCCTGGTTTTGTTTTTTCTCTGTCTCTGATTTCTTCTACAGGAGTCTTCTTGTTTGCTCCAGGTCTCCTCCTTGCATTTCCTCTGAAATTTTCAAGAAACAGTTTAATAATTGAAATGAAAGAATAATTTAATAACTGAAATGAAAGAGTAATGAAATCTTAGTTAAAATAATGAAAACAATAATACTAGCAATAAAATTATTCAATTAGAAGGAAAATGTCAAAGAGAAACAAAGCAACCCCCACCTCTCTACAACCTCCTTTTAGGTAGTTGTAGAGGGCAATGAGGTCTCCTCTCAGTCTCCTCTTCTCTAGACTAAACAAGCCCAGTTCCCTCAGCTGCTCTTCATAGGACATGCTCTCCAGCCCTTTCACCAGCTTCGTTGCCCTTCTCTGCACCCGCTCCAGCACCTCAGTGTCCTTCTTGTCCTGTGGTGCCCAGAACTGGACACAGTGCTCAAGGTGCAGTCTCATGAGTGCCAAGTCCAGGGGCACAATCACCTCCCTCCTCCTGCTGGTCACACCGTTTCTGATCCAGGCCAGGATGGCGTTGGCCTTCTTGGCCACCTGGGCACACTGCTGGCTCATGTTCAGCCGGCTATCCACCAGCACCCCCAGGTCCTTTTCCACCAGGCAGCTCTCCAGCCACTCCTCCCCAAGCCTGGAGCGTTGCTGGGGGTTGTTGTGACCGAAGTGCAGGACCCGGCACTTGGCTTTGTTAAACCTCATCCAATTGACCTCAGCCCATCGCTCCAGCCTGTCCAGATATCTCTGTAGAACCTTCTTACCCTCAAGCAGATCAACGCTCCCACACAATTTGGTGCCATCTGCAAAGTTACTGATGGTGCCTTGATTTCCTCATCCAGGTCATCAATAAAGATACTCAACAAGACCAGCCCCAGCACTGAGCCCTGAGAAGACTGCTTGTGACCGGCCACCAACTGGAGTTAACTCCTGTAACCACGACACTCTGGGCTCACATACAGCCAGTTTCTAAGCCAGCAAAGAGTAGACCTGTCTATGCCATGAGCCACCAGCTCATGTCGTAGAGTCACGAGAAAGGTGTTATGATAAGTACAGGCATGGATACACTTTGAATATTAATGTTGGGTTTAAGTCTTAACGTATTAGATAGTCCTGGAAGATCTGTCCACTCTGGAAATCAATTATAATCAGAGCTCAGAAGATTTAGGGCACAAAGTTAACTCTTCTAACAGTTTTGTGGGGTGTTTTTTTTTTTCTATGAAAACCGAGGACGTAGATTTTCATTTCTGACAGCTTTCAGAAGCCTTCTTCAGCACCTGGAGAGTGAAAGCAGAGAGCAGCCCAGTCTAGTCAAAAATGCATTCCTACAAAGAACCCCCAAACATCATAATCTGTAAGTCATGGGTACAATGTCCACTCTCCATGCTATGTCTTCTTCTCCAAAGCTGTCAATACCCCAGCAGTTTTGTGACCTTTTATTAGGCAGAACAATCAAAATGTTAATTAAGTCTGTATTAAAGGGCATTTTCTGATGTGAAATCTAAGGAACTATTGCAGGGTCATTTTTTTGTGCAGGGTTATCCACCAGCCAGGTAACCAAGTCTAAGAGATGATGCCAGCTTGGCCGGACCATCCCCTTGACCAGTGACAGATGCTTTCTGTGAACCTCTCTCCATTCCCAAAGGGGAAGAGAAATGGCATAAGGGAGAGAGAGGTGTTTACGGACTGGAAAAGAAAACTGGAAGTGCTTTAATGAAAATAATACCAATAATAAAATGAAATATTTACAAATACATAGAAAACCGACATCGGCAACGACGTCACTGTCACCACTGATGCGGTGGAGCAGGCGCTGGGGAAGTCCCAGACTGGACTCGGCAGCAGACAGGAACAGGATTCAGGCGCTGAATTCTGGAACTGGGTTGAGGAACACACAGACCAGGATCATCCTTCTCAGATGCCGGCCATTGCAGAAGAGGCTTAACTCTTGTGATCCCTCAGCTTTACACCGAATATGGCGTATATGGGATGGAATCCCTCGTTGGTCAGTTGAGGGTCACCTGTCCTGGCTGCTCCTCCCTGCAGGGACGGCCTTTTACTTACCACACGCTAATGTGGTGCACACCATTTACCAGTTACGGTCTCCACAGGAGCAGCTGGAAGCAAGAGCCTTTCTGCACACACCAATCCATGGCACTAACTGTAGACATCAAGCGTTACCGCTTCTAGAAGCAGACCCTGCAAAAACCTGCCGTTAACTTCAGACGGTGCAGTTGCTTAGAAGAAACTGAAAAGTAAAAGTCACTGAACAGAATTTGTGCTGGTTTAGCTCAAACCAGGACACAGGAGCACCGTTTTTTAAATCTTTTTGTTCTACTTGAGATAGCTGGGGTTTGTTTAATACAGAAATCCAAATCGTAGTCATTGTAAAGAACGAGTCTCGGAATATAATGAAATTTACTGATACCAGCCCACTACGTGTTTGCATTGCAGACCAAGTGTGTTCCATGTTGTACAAAAAAGACATGGACCTGTTGGAGCAAGGCCAGAGGAGGCCACAGAGATGATGCGAGGGTGGAACCCCTCTGCTGGGAGACCAGGCTGGGAGAGTTGGGCTTGTTCAGCCTGGAGAAGAGAAGGTTCCGGGGAGACCTTCTTGGGACCTTTCACTACTTAATGGGGCCTGCTTCTAACGGAAGGCAGAACCAACAGACTTAAAGCAGCCACCTCCTAGAACAATAGGAGGGACAAGCCGTAAACGACAGCTGAGTTGGCTGAAATTTTTCCTGACAACATCCCCTCTCTTTGGAAAAGCCTCACCCCACCCCACCAGCGAGCAGCCTGGGAGGCACAAGGAGTCCGGAGGGGACACAGCTGACCCCCGCTGACCACAGGGGTGGTCCAGTATTTTACTTTATTTTCATTATCTCAACCATGGGGGTTTCTTCAGATCTCCTCGCCATCCCGCTGGTGGTGGTACAGAGAGCGCCAGCCAGGCAGGCTGGAGGCAGCTTTGGCGATGGGTCCCTCCGCGCTCTTCCTGGGGCTGGGGGTTCTGGCGAAGGCAGAGAAGGGCATGCGTTAACTGCGAGGGTCTGAGCGGCAGGAATGCTCTCGTCAGAGATACATACGAGAAACGTGAGCTAGAAGCACCAAGGAGATGGGGTGGTCTGGAGGTACAGCAAAGCCATGAGAAGGGGCAGGGCCTCTCCCTGCCACCCTCCTCCGAGGCAGCGCAGGCACACGGGCAGTGGGGCTCCTTGGGCCAAGCTGCTTCCCATATGCAGCCACGTGCTACCAGTCCTGTCCCAAAGGCTGGGAGCAGGGGCAGAGGGGCCGGGAGACACAGGACGCTCTCACCTCACGTAGAACAGCATGTAGGCCTGCTGCCTGAGGACCTCTTTGATATTGCTGGGGCGGACAAGGGCGTCGTTCATTTGGTACCACTGCCCAGAGCTGTCCTGAAGCAGGAGAAGAGAGAACGGGGTCAGGCTGTGCCCCAGAACCCTCCTGGCATGAGGAGCAGCAGGAACAGTGTCCATTGGCAGAGATCCTCTCCCCAGAGCCCACAGGCGGCCCAGGGCAGGCGAGGGGGCTCTGTGAGATCAGACCTCGATGCTTCCGCACACAGCCTGTACCCCCACCCAGTGCTCCACACCACGCTCACCTGCTGAGCACCCTCCTTTCTGCGCAGTGCAGGGACCCACGAGCACCCCCAGCCCCCAGCCCAGAGGGGGGCCAAGACAGCACCCCGAGCTCACCTTCACGTAGCAGTAGTAGTGCCCTGCTCTGCAGCTGTCCCCAGCGTGCACCAGCACCGCGTAGAGCTCGTACGTGACCGGATCCCTGCGCTTCTCAGACATGTACGGGCGGATGTTCAGGAGCTCGGGGTACATAGTGTCCTGTGGAGAGAGGAACTCAGGAACCTGCACAGCAGAGGGCTTTTGTGCTACAGCAAGAACAGCTCTGCTGTCCTACGAGTCCCATCTCATGGGATGGGGACCCGCTCTCCCCAGGCAGAGGTCATGGGGAGGAAGATGCCAGGATGAGCCA
>VZZY01016172.1:0-214635 GCA_013400335.1 Eurystomus gularis
AAGGGCAATGAAGCTGGTGAACAAGCGGAGAACAAGTGAACATGAAGCTGGCTACATAACAAGTCTTGTGAGGAGTCGCTGAGGGAACTGGTGTTGTTTAGCCTCAAGAAAAGGAGGCTCAGGGGAGACCTGCTCACTCTCAACTCCCTGAAAGGAGGCTGGAGCCAGGTGAGGGTTGGTCTCTTCTCCCAAGGAACAAGTGATAGGACAAGAGGAAACTGCCTCAAGTTGCACCAAGGGAGGTTTTGGTTGGACATTATAAACAATTTGTTCCCTGAAGGGGTTGTCAAGGCCTGGCCCAGGCTGTCCAGGGCAGTGGTGGAGTTGCCATCCCTGGAGGGATTCAGAAGCCGTGTAGATGACCTGCTGAGGGACATGGCTTAGTGGTGACTTGGTAGTGCTGGTTTAATGGTTGCACTTAATATCTTAAAGGTCTTTTCTAACCTAAATGACTCTGTTATTCTATTTGCTATGCAAAAGGCAAAGCAGCACAAAAATGAAATGTTTGGATACTGTCAAAACAAAAACTGCATTGTCAAAGCACGGGAAAGCTGTGCCAACCTGGGAAAATTAAGTTCCCTTTCTTGGCTGCAAATGAAACACTCAGGCATCTTTATCAACAACCTTTTTCACTCCCACTTGAGTCAGACTCCTGAGAACTGATTCAGGAGTAGTCTGATCCTCCTTGTCCCAGAGGCACCAATGGCTTCCTTGAGGCAGATGTTGGCAGCCAGTCTCAAAACTGGGTGAGTAGAGCACATCAGAGCATGCTTTGTATGCGAGCACCTGACAGCAGCACTAAGTGGCCTGGCCCCATATGAGCGCTTCATGAAGGCTTCAGGGGTGATTAAGTCCATGGGACCCCACGTGCTCCTGCTAAGGCCCTGCTTCCTGTCTGGAAGCGAGCTCTTCCTAACCTCTGAAACACTCCTCAAAGGGACAGCATGAGTATACCAGAACAGAGTCATTCCACTGGCTTTGGGTCAGATTTGCAGAAAGGAAACGAAATCCAAAGCAAACCCTTGAGCATTTCATGGAAAGATTCCCACTGGCTTCAGCAGGCTTTCATTTGGCTTTTTGGCTTACAGCCCAAGTTTTCCAGATAAGAGGTGGATTTGTGTGACAAGGTAACACCTCTGAGATCCTTGGCTGCAGGCGGAGGCCATCCTATCCCCTATCTGAGCATGGAGCTGGACAGCACTCCTGCATGGCACACCAAGAAAGAGATGATGGAGACAACTATGTTGTTTTTGCCTTTGTCATGCAAATACAGATCATCTCCCCAAGTGCTCAACAGCTTGAAACAGCTGTGCAGCTTCCTAAGGCAAAACCGCTGGAAGCCACTCCACTGTAATATTTCATCAAACACTACACCCCGGTCTGTTGTCTTGCATTTGTATATATATTATTTGGTTTGCCCTACGCATTGTAGGCTGCAGAAGTATTTTCTATTTCCTGGCAATCCTGGAAGTCATTAATGACCTCAGAGCATAACAGATGGTCTAGCCCTGCTTGTCAAAAAAACAGAAAGGAGCAAAATTTGCAACACCTGTTCAGAGTCCTATAGCCAGCTCTACTGGTGAGAGCCCAGGGGTCCAGAGGGACCCAGCGTTCACACCGCCTCTCCCAAAGCATGTGGTGGGCCAAGACACAATGTTAAGGGATCTCCCTCTCTGAGCAGAGACTGCCCCGTGTTTTTTGCACATGTCCCTGGCTAATTCGTGCTGTGCAGCAATGCTATTTAGACATACCATAGAATGGTGGGGGTTAGAAGGGACCTCTAGAGATCATCTCTTGCAACTCCCCTGCTAAAGCAGGGTCACCCAGAGGAGGTTGCCCCGGATCACGTCCAGCTGGGTTTGGAATCTCTCCATAGAAGGAGACTCCACAACCTCTCTGAGCAGCCCGGGCCAGGGCTCCATCACCCTCACAGCAAAGAAGTTTTTCCTCATGTTCAGATGAAACCTCCTGGGTTCCAGTTTATGCCTGTTGCCCCCTGTCCTGTCAATGGGCATCACTGAAAAGTCTGGCCCCATCATCTTGGCACCCCCTTTAGACACCGATAAGATCCCTTCTCAGTCTTTTCTTCTCCAGGCTGAACAGCCCAAGGGCTCTCAGCCTATCCTCATCATAGAGATGCTCCAGTTCCCTCAGCATCTTCAGAGCCTCTACTGGACTCTTTCCAGTAGTTCCTTGTCTCTCTTGAACTGGGGAGCCCAGAACTGGACACAATACTCCAGATGTGGCTTCTCCAGGGCAGAGCAGAGGGGAAGGAGAACCTTCCTTGACCTGCTGGTCACACTCTTCTTAATGTACCCCATGCATTCTCCAATGTTCTCCAGTTGGAGAAACTGCTGTGTTCCTCTCTGGCTCAGGCAATGAATCTGCATGATGTTCAGCGTTGCTTCACGCTTTGACTGACATAACACATGCTGTGCTTTCACACTTGGACAATTCAGACTCAAATGCTAGCTTCTTGACCCTTCTGCAACTGCTGAGATAGGAAACCTAAGGGGGAAGAACTGTCTGATCCTAAGGAGGACATGTGCTCCTTCTCCCTCAGTAAAAGGGATATCACAGGAGCAGTTACAGCCAGGACCAGGCATGCTAGGAGATGTACACAAGCACAGGAAGGAACAGCCTCTGCTTTAGATGACTATCCTATTTAATTGCTGGAGAATTGAGGAAGAGAGGGGTTTAACAGGCCAGCTTAAGTTCATGTGGAAAAAACTTCTGGAAGAGCAATGATCCGAACTCACTGTCCTGAAAGAAACCCAGCATTCTATCCCAGCTCTTCACGCTATCTCTCTTCCTGACTCCCAAGCACAATTCCCGCACCAGATCTGTCCTGCTAAGGGTGCCAGCAATGCTGGGGAAACATCTTCCTGACGGAAAATAAAATATAGGGTGGGGTGAGATGAGACTGACTATGAGGGAATTGGGGATTATTATTATCATAGTGGGGTTTCAGACTTTTTTTTGGTCTCTCTCCATTTTCAGCTTTGCAGATGGAGGAGAAGCTACAGCTATCGCCACTGAAAGCATTCCCTGGCACTTTGACCATTGCCCTGACTCTGACCGCTCTTAGAAGCAGAGTTGGAAAGAGAGAGGAGCCAGCAGCTGTGAGCTTCCTTAGCTACAGCCTGACAGCGGTCAGAGGCTAAGGGCCTCTATTTTTCTATACAGCTGATAGAGGACCTGGCTGACATGGATGCAGTCATCTCAGTCCTAACTTCTACGGCAGACAACCTCTTTTTCATTTCATTTCATTTCATTAAATGACTTCTTAGAGAGCCATCCCCACTTGAGAAGGTACCTAAATGCAGCTAGAGGACCCTGGCCTTCAACACCCATATTTGACCAATCCCCCAGTTTCTTTTTGATTCCAAGCTCGCAACAGCCCCTTTAGTTCTATTTCTCATTTCTTTTGTTTCTTGGGGGCAATAAGCCACCACTTTGGCCTTTGCTCGTGTAACACTGGGGGCAGTGGGTGTGATCACTGTGCAAATAATGAATTTCACAACAGAGCCAATGTCTGCTCCCTCAGAGGCAGCCCTGCAAGACAGCAGTGCCTGTCAGAGTTGCTGGCTGTTAGGATTGCTGTAACATTTTAAGGCCTCATCACAGAGCTCTCTTACCTCAGGGATGTCACATGTATTCAATCATCTCCCAGTAGCCACCCCCAGTTCTCCCAGCAGCTGCGCAGAGAGGAAAATACCCACAGCCATGAGTCAAACAGCAATAACAGTGCAAAGATCCCAAAGTCTGATTCTCTCTGTTGTTTGGGGCTTTTTCCCAAGCCTGCTGACTGCCTGGGACTCTTCCCGCTGACCTGAAAGGTCAGGGATTGGGCAAATGCATCCCCACTGGAAAGCATCTGCCTGCAAGGTGAACATCCTGGGGCAGTGTGGATTGGACTAGCGCCTCTGAAAGTGTTCCCTTTTAGATTAATTCCTCTCATGATTTTTCTTCTGCCTCTTGCTCTTGTCAATCGGTTTGTGAATGAGGTCTGTTACCAACATACCAAAACCTATTTGCTTGTACAGGGTGCGGAACACCCGTTTCATTGCCAGGGGCCTGAGCCCACCCCTCCTATTGAACACAGCTGAGCTGGCAGGAGGGGAGCTTGCTCAGGCACAGCCACCCCCTCTGCCCTTACACGGTCCTCACCACCACAGCAGCATTGGCTCAGCCTGCTCACTCACCTCCTTTCTCCAGGGAGCAGCAGGCAGTCTGTCCAAGCAGCCCCTCCAGCTCCTAAGACCACCTCTGTTTCTGTAAAACTAGTTCCTTCCTCCTTTCCTAAAAGGGAGGAGCAGAAGAGCAAAGAGGGGAAAATCTGGGGTTTGGTTAACCCCATCAGTCCCACCTGAAGGAAGGGCTGAGCTTTTATCTGCTTCCCCCACATTCTGCAGAGCAGATCCTGGCAGTCCCTGCCCTGTGCTGGAGTCTCTGCTCACCGTGTGCCACAGGGTTAATTCCTGCTCTCCCACTCCTCCCCACCTTGGTCCACCTGTGGACCATACCACAGAACCTAGTCCTACACCATGGCATTAAATTTTTCCAGGAGTTTAAGCTAAAAGGAACAGAAAAGGTTTCTGGTGGGGTTTTG
Organism: Eurystomus gularis; assembly: GCA_013400335.1. Classification (NCBI taxonomy): domain Eukaryota; kingdom Metazoa; phylum Chordata; class Aves; order Coraciiformes; family Coraciidae; genus Eurystomus; species Eurystomus gularis. The sequence goes on from VZZY01016172.1 coordinate 4,613, forward strand.
TTTGTTTTTTTTTCCAATAGGAAAAGCCCCTCATGGCCTTTCACTGGTGATGCTTATTCTAGTGTGGTGCACTCAAAGTCGACCAAGGGCAGACAAGCAAAAAAAGATAGAAGTAAGAAGCTGGATCCAAGTGGCAGGTCCTGTAGAGCAGGGGAATCTCGCACAAGGAGCCACAGGGAGGTCAGTTCTTGATTAGAGGGAAGCCTGCCTTTGGCAAGGACATTAAACATTGTCCTCTAGAGAGGTGATTTCAGCTCCTGGCTCTGACACAGGCCTCCTGCCTGACTTGGCCAACTCACTTCAGCTTTCTCCCTTTCTCTGATGGCAGCAATATTTCTTTCGCTCTATCTTGTCTCTCTCTCCCTATATATATATATCTCACAAGCTTCTTGGAGGAAGGGTAGGGTTAGACATGTGCTTTCCGGGCTTTTCTGAACCATGGCTGTGATTTCCCAGATCTGCTGGGTACGATCCTAACGTCTGCCTTGCTGACAAACTATAAATGCCCTTTCAGCCCAAAGGGAATCCTGGCTCTGCTTAGTTTTTTTTAAAACCAATTAGTTATTACAGGCATGTCTCAGCTATTAGCACATCATTAATCAACATATCACAAATACAGCAGCTTTTTTGACACTTCAGGCCCTTCTCCAAGAGACTATTCTAACTGCTGATGACTACTTTGCCTACATTTTTGCGAAATGCTTTTGTACTGTGTGTTTTTGGATGCAATTTTCTCCTACCTACATAATGAAAAATCTTGTTTTGTCAGAAAAAGAAAATGTATTTTTATTAGAAAGGAATTTATCTATATCAGGGAAGGTTTTTTTCAGGTCCAGGAAACTAAGTTTCCTAGTTTCACGGAAAGAGCACAGCGCAGCATACAGAGTGCTGACCTGAGGAGCAGCAGACTCAACTTTCATTAATGCATCTGATGAGACACAGCAGCACTTTAAAGGTCTTTCCAGACCCCACAAAGGATTGGGATCAACTAGAATCATAGAATCATTTTGGCTGCAAAAGACCATCAAGTCCAACCATTAACCCAGCACTGCCATTAAACCATGTCCCTCAGCACCACACCTCCACAGCTTTTAAACCCCTCCAGGGATGCGGACTCCACCACTGCTCTGGGCAGCCTGGGCCAGGCCTTGACAACCCTTTCGGGGAAGACATTTTTCCTCGCATCCAACCTAAACCTCCCATGGCACAAATTGAGGCTGTTTCCTCTTGTCCTATCACTTGCTGCTTAGGAGAGGCGACCTGGCTCCAACCTCCTTTCAGGGAGTTGTCAAGAGTGAGAAGGTCTCCCCTGAGTCTCCTTATCTCTAGGCTCAACAACCCCTGGTCCCTCAGCTGCTCTTCACAAGACTTGTGCTCTAGACCCTTCCCCAGCTTCCTTGCTCTTCTGTTCCATCACTTCAATGTCCTTCTTGGAGTGAGGGGCCCAAAACTGAACCCAGGATTCAACATGTGGACTCACCAGTGCCANCCTTGTTGAACCTCATGCCACTGTCCTTGGCCCATAGATCCACCCTGGCCAGATCCCTCTGCAGAGCCTCCCTACCCTCAAGTAGATCAACACTTCTGCTCAACTTTGTGTTATCTGCAAACTTAGTGAGGGGGCCCTCCATCCCCTTGTCCAGATCACTAGGATATTGACCCTTATGAGTGCCGTTCTTCTCTGTCCCATCCTTATTTGGGAAAAAACCCAAACTCTTGCAGGAGTATTTCTGAGACGGCTATTAGTATCATGATACATGAAAAGTGTTCTAGAGGTAAAACACCATTTGGTTGTGATTAGCCTTGATCGTAACAGTGCAATCAAGGTACTGTTGCCACTACTCAGTGCAATCAAGGTACTGTTGCCACTACTCCGAGCCAGGACTTGGGCAGCAAAGGAAATTAGAGCAGCTGGGAAGAGGAGTTCAGTTCTGTCTTGTCATCTCACCTATGGCTGCTGCTCTGATTTCACATAGCCAACCTGGCCCAGAGCAGCCACTATGTAAGGTGTCTTTGGATGGCCTGTTTCTCAGCCAGTTTTCCCCACCTGCCTGTTGCATCTCTGCTTTACGTTACCTTTCCAGCAGGGTGCTTGAAGCCTTGGCCTCAGTTTATCCCAGCTGTAGGAAGGAAAAATGAGGATCTTCTGGATGCAATCCTGGGCAACCTGTTCTAGGTGACCCTGCTTTAGCATGGGGCTTGGACTAGATTATCTCTAGAGGTCGCCTTCCAACTACCATCCTGTGATTCTGTGTGATCTTGTTAAGTGTGACCTTACACCAAGCAAATCCTTCATCTTTCTCTTTTGAAGGAGATTTGGCTCACCAGTTTTCAAGCAGTTGCTCTCCTAGTTTTTCAGCTTTCTCGTCCACTTCAGTCTTAAATATCTCATAGTTAAGTTCAGCTGTGACCTAAAAAAGAAAAGGAACTACATTCATTCTTTTTGTTTCTTTCCCTGCTCCTGAGCCAGCAGGCAAAACTTTATGAGCTGATATTTTTCCCTCCCACCTTCCTCGTGCCCTGAAGCTTGCAATAAGCATTTTCCTCAGGATTTTACGCACTCAGACCACGAGAGGTGCTCGGTCTCTTTCACTATGCGTGTGAGGCTGTCCAGGTCTGCACACTGCCATTCCCAAGGAAAGTGGAGCCAAGAACCGCATCTCAGCTGCTGATAGGCAATCTGTTCCCATCAGCTCTCCAGCGCCCATCCCCAGAGAGTAACTCAGGGCTTGAAAACTGACGCCAAAAGCCAATGGCTCAAGGCAGATAGGAAATAGAACAGTTTCTATTTAACAAAGAGAATGCTCCTGAGACAGGCTGGGAAGAGGAGGAGGAGGGAAGGGACTTTCCAAGACTCTACTGTAGAAAAGGAGGAACCCTTGGTGTTAACAGAGCTGCCTTTTGTCTCCTTCTCCCTTGCTTTCTGCAGGTCCTTTTAATAGACATGAACATAAATTACAGGCAATAGAGCTGAAGGCTCTCTGCCGGTCTTGCTGCCCTCCTATTTCTCTTTCCATCACCATAATCCCAAAAAAATAAGGATTAGCACCTTTCCAGAAACGCATACATTTATAACAGGACTCTTTAGACACTTCTTCCACTGTAAAAGCAAACGTCAGCTTAAGAACAGTTAATTCTATTGACCAGGAGGGAGTAAAAGCACTTATTTTTGTTCACTGGCAATATCTAACCCTTTAAATGATATCAGATGGGCATGAGTCAACAACCTAGCCTGGAAAGTGCCGCTCAGACTGCCTATAAATAGATGTTACTTTCTTCTACTCTTTCATATAAAACTAGCTCCTATAACAACTACACAAAGCCAAGGGGTCTGCTGGGAACAGGCAGTCACACGCCTGGAACAAGGGGGTATTGAAGTAGCTGCATTTCCTCTAATCTCTCCTTGCCAACAGGGCCACTAAAAATACAGTAGCCACCGAGTTGCTTTAGCACTCATTAGGGCTGGGTGGTGCAGGAGCAGTGAACAGCAGCCAAATTCTTCATCTAGCTCCTTAGTCTCGGCTGCAAAAAGCTCCAGAGCAGATGATAATTAAGCCCTTAATATTTCCAATAGATTTAAAATATGACTATTTTTACCACACTGACATGCAGAGCCAGGAGCACACACTGCGCACAAACAGGAAGCAGCAGCTCTATTCTGCTTGCTTGGACAGCCGGAGCCTTTACACTGTACACCTGGGAGATGGAGAACTTAAAAGTGGCTTTAAGGGAGTTTTCACTCTGACTTCAGTGCCCTGACAAGCCAGGTGATATTGAAGATACTGAATTATTGTAATCAGCTACAGGAAAAAATTGTATTACCTCTTTTTGAGGGGACACAACATCAGCAAGACCTGGACAGGCTGGAGAGCTGGGTGGAGGGGAAACCTCATGAAGTTCAACAAGGGCAAGTGCAGAGTCCTGCATCTATGAGGAATAATCCCCTGCACCAGTACAGGTGAGGGGGTGACCTGCTGGAAAGCCGCTCTGAGGAGAAGGACCTGGGAGTCCTGGAGAACAACAAGTTCACCATGAGCCAGCAATGGGCCCTTGTGGTCAAGAATGCCAATGGTGTCCTTGGGTGCATTAAGGGTGTGACCAGCAGGTCGAGGGAGGTTCTCCTCCCCCTCTACTCTACCCCAGTGAAGCCACCTCTGAAGTATTGTGTCCAGTTCTGGGCTCCCCAGTTCGAGAGACACCTGGATAGAGTCCAGCAAAGGCTTTGAAGATGCTGAGGGGACTGGACCATCTCTGTGACAAGGAAAAGCTGAGAGCCCTGGGGCTGTTCAGCCTGGAGAAAAAGACTGAGAGGGGATCTGATCAATAGCTAAAGGGTAGGTGTCAAGATGACGGGGCCAGGTCCTTTCTCAGTGGTGCCTAGTGACAGGACAAGGGGCAATTGGCACAAGCTGGAGTCTAGGAGGTTCCATCTGAACATAAGGAGAATCTTCTCTCCTTTGAGCCCTGGACAAGGCTGTCCAGAGAGGTTGTGGAGTCTCTGTCTCTGGAGAGATTCCAAAGTCAGCCAGACGCGATCTTGGGCAACCTGCTCTGGGTGACCCTGCTTTAGCACAGGGGTTGGATGAGATGATCTCCAGAGGTCCCTTCCAACCCCTACCAGTCTGTGATTCTGTGATCTGCCAGTTGGAACAGGCCCCAGGAGCAGTGAAGTTGAAGTTTGGTCTTTCTTCAAGTAGGCCCAGTCAAATATGGCTAATGGCCCTCTGGCCTAGCTAGCGACATGGAAGTGATTTAGCATCACACCTCACGGGCTGTCATTCCTCAAGCCAACGGAGAAGACAACCATAAGGAGTTGAGTGAGTCTGTGGTAAACTCTGGTGGGAGTTCAGGTCACAGGTTATAGATACTACACCCACTGAACTGGTGAATAATCCACTGAATACTAAACCCACTAGTTACCTGAATTCTGTATTTAACTCTCCAGAAATGACAGAGATTTCAGGACAAGGGTTGCTACTGGTGATAATTTTAGCAGAAACCTGTTTCCCATAAAACTCAGGTCCATTTAACTCAAGATCAGACATTTACGTATCTGAAAAGTCCATCATCTTTTGTTCAGATTATTTCTTTTCTATCCGTTTTACAGGATAAACAGAGGTAGGGACATTTGGGCAAGTTCACAAGAGCTCTCTGCTCCCATGTTGTGTGCTGAAATGAGAGGAGAAAATTCGATGTTCACTTAGGGTCTCTTGTTGGGATTTTCTGTATTGTCTTTAAAAAGAATTCAGGAAGATGAATGCCAAAATCTTGGCTTCATCTGTGGGATTTTACAAAAGTCTTATTGCTGCTCTAACCTCGACCCATGGAAATCGAGATCATTCACTACTTATTTCAAGAGTAGCAGAGTTCATAGGGTAATTGTTTTAGAAAAAAATCCCATTTTACATCTCACAGCTGCTAGGAATTTATGAAAGTCTTGTCCCCTGTAAGAGATGAGCTGTTTAAAACTAATGTCCCACAGAACCTGGGAACAATCATAAGGAGGACATAGACCACACAATTAGGTTAGAAACTGCCTACTCCTCATCACACACTGAGAGTAATGAAGGTCTACATTGCACCACAATGCACAGCAGAAACAGAAGCAGTCAAGGGATTAATGGACATGATTCTGCAAAACCCAACAAAAAGATTCCCAGTAAGTGAGCCAGAACAAACCAATCTTTGTGTCAAATACTGTATGTACTGGGGCAGGGTGACCACTCAGCAGAGTCTAAGTTTGGTGACTGAGTCATCTCTCTCAACCTGTTGAATGGGATCCAAAGGTTTTCCCACTTGGTTTGACAAAAATAAATACACATATAACAACTCTGATTGCAAGGCAAATTTCCTTCTATTGCAGCTCAGGCAGAGCCAGGTTGCACCACTGAATATAAACCAGTTGCCATTCACAGTCTGTCAGATATGATCATATTTCTTTATATTTGTGCTTTTTTCCTGCTCATAGATTGAGTCTGAAATGCATTTAAGATTTTCTCCATTAGTCAAAGATTTCAGCAAGTGTCTGGCAGACGTGCACAATGGTGAGTGGCAGCTCAGTGAAATCCAGCTCTCGGAGGGCTGCACATATGCCCTACAAACAATTCTTGCATCAACAGTAGACCCAAGCCTTCCATGCAAGAAGTTGACTTATTGCTGCCAGGGGAGGTTTAGGTTGGATATTAGGAAAAATTTTGACCCCAAAAAGGGTTGTCAAGGCCTGGCCCAGGCTGCCCAGGGCAGTGGTGGAGTCCCCATCCCTGGAGGGTTTAAAAGCTGTGGAGGTGTGGTGCTGAGGGACATAGTTTAGTGGTGACCTGGCAGAGCTGGGTTAGACTTGGTGATCTTAAAGGTCTATTCCAACCAAAACGATTCTGTGATTCTACGAATATGCTGGGAAATCCCAGGGCCAACAGCAGCCGCTCTAGGAAGGGGGGGCCCCGTGTTGCTGGAAGTCATCTGGGCCAGCACATAAAGGATTACACAAACAGCCAGGAAATCCCCAGGGAGGTGTGGTTGGCACAAATTCTCACTGTTGTCAGCCCTAAGAACAGAACTGAAATTAATGAGCATAGTCTGCGCATGTAATAATATAATGTAACATTGTTCATGCGGTAACAGTGCTCTGGGACACTGTGGATAGCACACGTACTCCCACCTGGACTAGATTATCCCACCATGCTATAGGATAGTCTCTCTCCTGCAATTCAGTGCTATATTCTTCTTATCCACCACACTTAGCTACTACTTTGAGACCTCACCTGGAGTGCTGTGTTCAGTTCTGGGCTCCCCAGTTCAAGAGGGACAGAGATCTACTGGAGAGAGTCCAATGGAGGGCTAGGAGGATGATTAAGGGACAGGAACACCTGCCTTATAAGGAAAAGTTGAGAGACCTGGGGCTTTTTAGACTGGAGAAGAGAAGACTGAGAGGGGATCTAATTGATGTGTATAAATATATGAGGGCTGGGTGTCATGAAGAAAGGGGCAACCTCTTTTCACTTGTGCCCTGCGATAGGACAAGGGGCAATGGATACAAGCTAGAGCACAGGAAGTTCCACCTCAACATGAGGAGGAACTTCTTTACTGTGAGGGTTACAGAGCACTGGAACGGTCTCCCCAAGGAGGTTGTAGAGTCTCCTTCTCTAGAGACTTTCAAGACCCGTCTGGATGCATTCCTGTGTAACCTGCCCTAGATTCTATGGTCCTGCTCTGGCAGGGGGGTTGGACTTGATCTCCAGAGGTCCCTTCCAACCCCTAACATTCTATGATTCTATACTTTCCACTACAGCCCCAACACTAGGCACTGCATGTCCTTCAGTTACAAATTCAGAGACTAAGGCCAGAAGGAAGCATCATGTGACCTCAAACAATCATTCTTCATCATGCCTATCTTTTGTTCTTATTCTGAAGTCCATAATGGGTGAAGAATCTACAATTTAGTGAAAAGTAAAAAAGCCACACACAGCCCAACGAGTCAAACGCAAAAGAAAACTCAGTGGAAACGTCTTCTTGTTTTACTCCAGACCTAAATCTCCATCCTTCCAGAATATTACAAACACAATTACTTTGTAAGCTGGTAATGACTGAGATCCACAGACGATCACAGACATAAATAAAGACAAGGCAACACATCTTTCAAGAACCTAAGCAAAGGAGAAAGCCTAAAGGAGAAGCAGGAGGCACGCCTGCATAAGGAGGAAGACAGACAGAGCTTTTGGGGCACAGGGCCTGCTGAAGAGAGTTGATTTCGGACAAGGAAACTGTTTGTTTCTTTTGAGACCGTAGCAACAGGACATCATGTACATGGCATGCAATTAAATCACGATTTTTCCAAGGAGTACCTCTCTCCAAATATTATAATTAATTTATCTTCTAAATGGAAAGAAACCCTGTACAAACCTGCCAGGCCAGAGAGACAATGTTATCCTCATCCAGCACAACTTCTCTTTTTCCAAAAGCATTTCCCAGATGTAATTCCAAGGAGGTGAGTCCTCTCATCCAGATAGTTGAGCAGCCTATTAATAAGTAAATCACAGGTAAGGAGGTGACTAGACAGTTCCCAGAAACAATGTCTGCTGTCTTTCAGCTGCTTCCTCCAGGCCATCCTCATTGCTGCTGCTGGGTACTGATAGGCCAGTTCCTGACCTGCTCCCACAGAAGCTCTGCAGGTAGCAGTTAAAGGTTAGAAGAAAAAAAAAAAAGACACTTGAGTGTACAAAAAAGAATGGTGGCAAGTACAAGTTTCGAGGAGGGGATTGAAATATCTGACTACATTGCTATTAAAGATTTTTTTTTTTTTAAAAGGAGGTAGGGTTCAATTGTAAATATCTCAAGAAGTCAAAGATAAAAACTATGTCTGGGTGGGAAAGAGCTCAATTAGGAATTTATCCTTTAGCTCTCATCCAAACCATTACTCCAGCAGGATGCTTAAACTTAAGCCTAACCCTAAATACAAATGCTGACACTAGGACCCAGACCCCCTGTCTGCCTTGAGGTATGTGCTTAAGTGTCTTGTTAAACTAAAAAACTTTATGGTGGGGGAATTCTCCTGTCACTCAGCTGACTCCACCCCAGACCTTCACAGTATCTGTGTTAAGCTCCTTCACCATGCTTCAGCTGTGGCCATATGAAAGCTTAGCATTAACACTGGACAATACCTAGTGACTGCAGGTGCCTTTTTCTGGCTCAGGACCCAGCCTTGTTATTTGTTCAGCTCTTACTCAGCATTCCCATTGCCTGTGCAAGGCCAGAGCAGAAGCATGTTAGCTCCTCCTGCAGAATTACTCACAGAGGGTCCTTGGTGTCTGAGTCACAGCTGGTTTGGGACTACGATCTATGTGTGATTAGTCACTGGAATTTGGTGGGAGACTATGTTTAATAGCACCCTTCACTCCAGAGAAATAGGAAGCCAAAGAATCTGTAAGGACCACAGATGCATGATAAACTCTTTCCACAACCACAGAAATGTAGCCAGCAAGAATGCAGCCCAACTAGCAAAAGAACATACATGTAGGCGAGAGGGTTGTACTGCTGTACCCCTATTCTGTAACACGAACAGAGCTTTATCCAAGCATCACATCTCCTGGCCAGCATCTACAGTGGCACTGCTGCCCACTCACTGTGGGACCACTTCCAAGACACCCTGCAAGCACTGGACATCTTCACCACCCTTAGTGCCAGACATAACAGTATGAGACAGGATGAGGTCAGCACCTGAAATGGATGTAGAATACGTGCTGTTGAGCTGAAGCTCTTGCTGCTCACTGCTGTGTCTCCAAAACACAGCATAAATGTAGAGACTCCTACCTCAGTGCTTTGGAAAATTAAATAAAGGCAAAGAAAGCAAGAAGAAGTGAAGAGTCTGCTGTCAGGATAAGCTCAGGACTAAACGTCAATGCAGAAAAAAACCTAAAAAAAATCCCCATAACCACAAAACTGTACCAGCAGGAAGGGATAGAAATCACACATGTGCATAGGCTCTACTTGCTCTTCCAGCACAGCTGAGATCCAAAGCATCTTTGCTTCCCTTTCTTCCTGATCACCAAATAGTTTTGTTAAACAAGTAAGGGTCTGACAGTGAACTCAAGTGATGCCAAATCTCTGCTTTCTTCTGGTGCTGTCACCAGCTTCCTCCAAGTCATTCCAAGCTAAACAGATGAGAATTATTGTCTGTTCACGATCCAGTTTTCCCATCTGAAAGAGGAGGAGAACTGTTACAGTTTTGCTCCACAGGGGCCACTACTAATACTTAGAGATGCTCAGACGTAAGAGTGGGATTGGTTCTCAGCCAAGAGTTACACAGTCAAAGGAAGATTTCAGTGGAGTTCAGGGGACCCGGTGCTTTCAGACCTAAACGCAAAAAAGAGAGATGGGCATCAGCAGTGACACATCAACATAGCCTGATGTCTATGAAGAGATATAGAAGAGACAATTCCAGTGATGAAACTTCTTCAATATTTTAAACAAATTTGAAATGTGTTTAGTCTGGAAGTGATTACTTTGATTACTTGGATGCATTTGATGTTTGGCCATACACTGCAAATACAGGCAGCCGGCCCAGTTCCAAGCAAGGAAACCAAGCACCATAACCAAAAGTGCATTACAACAGGGCTGAATAATATATCCGTACCATAATTAAAATCCCACAATTTAAACCGTGGAGCCGATGTTTTATGGTGGCTAGGACTGGCATGATACATGTTCCCCATTTTCAAATGCTGTAGTGTTTCAGGATACATGGGAAAGCAGATGGTTTTAATAGCCTGAACCCTTAAATAAGCTTGTTCTTCCAAAGTAACTACATGCAGTCAGGAGTGAGACACTGCTGCAGGAATGGGTCCCCTGATGGTCTCTGACTGTCTTTAACTATCCACAATCATCCCCGACCATCTCTAACAGTTCCCAGTGGTCCTCCATGGTCCCCAGCCATCTTTCACCATACCCAACCACCCCCGTCTTTAACCATCTCTGACTGTCCCTGACAGTTCTTCACAGTCCATGACCCACTCCTGACCCTCCCTGTGTTTAACTGTCCTCAAATGTCCCCAACCATCTTTCAACTTCCCTCAGTTGTTCCCAGCTGTCCTTGACTGTCCCCAAAGGTCTCCAACAGTCCACAACCATGTTTTACCATCCCAAACTGTCCTTGAACATCCCCATCTTTCAACTTCCCAACCACCCCTGTCTTTCACTGTCCCCAATCATCCTCAACCATCCCAGACATTTACCATCCCTGACCGTTCCTAACTGTCTTTGATTGTCCCAGAAGGTCCCCAATAGTCCCCAACCACCTTAAACCATCCCTGACTATACCTGACTGTTCCCAACTGTCTTTAACCATACCTGACCGTTCCCAAGCGTCTTTAACCATCCCTGGCTGCCTTTCACTGATCTTGTCCATCCCTGACAGTTTCTCACTGTCCTCGATGGTCTCTGACCATCTTTCAACATCCCCAACCATCCGTGACCATCCCCATTGGGCCCTGACCATCTTTGATGGGCCCCAGCCATCTTTCACCTTCCATGACCACCACCAACCATCTCCAAACTTCTTTGACTGCTGTCAATGGTCCCTGACCCTCCCTGGTCAGGCACAGGCATGGACAGTGAGAGACAGTTGGGGACCATCTAGGATTGTCAACAACTGGAGATGGTTAAGGACTGTCAAAGACAATTGATAATGGTCAAAGACAGTCGGGGATGCTTAAAGACAGTTAGAGATGGTCATGGACAGTTAAAGACGATCAGGGATTGTCAGGGACGGTTAAAGATGGTTAGGGATGGTCCAAGATGGTTGTGGACAGTAAAAGAGTGTTGGGGAACGTCAGGGATGGTTAAAGATGGTTAGGGATGGTCAGGGACCATGGGGAATGGTTGAGGAGTGTTGGGGACAGTTAAAGATGGTTGAGGACAGTCATGGACAGTGGAAGACAGCCAAGGATGGTCTTGGGTGGTCATGGACAGTTAAAGATGGTGGGGGACAGTTGGGCCTGTTGAGGACAGTGAAAGACCATCAGGGCTTTTCTTTCATTCTCTCTTTTCTTGGTATTTTTCAGTTCTTTAGCTAGCTCTGAGCCACAACCTGTCACTCATGGGAAGCAAGATCTCCTGTGATTTCAGGGAGCTGTCCTGCCATCTCTTCCCACAGCAAAGATGGCACAAAACAGAGAACAGCTGCTCCTCAGGCACTGATACATCCAGCCCAGTGTACCAGAGCTCTCTTGGCCACACAGACCACATGTGGCCAACCTGCTGATGTTGCATTCACTAGGAAACAGCACCAATGACTTTGGATAAGGACCTGGACCTGCTGGGGAAGGACATACACACAGCTGCTGGGAAGCAGTGACCTCCCAGCAGCAAAAAAGAACAAGCAACCCCTCTTCTCACCTTGTCAGCTCCATGCTCAGTACAGCAAGGCCTTAAGATCTACCAAGCAAAGCAAAGACTACACAAGAAGCCAACTCATGATCCAGAAACTAGGAGAACAGACCAATGCCCCTGTCTCCGGGCTATTCACACTCCCTTGCTAAATGAAACCCTAAATGTCAGGTCCTATTTTCCAGCCCTGCAAACATTTCCCCTAACTAACCAAAACCAAATAATAATGGCAGAAATTCACCCACTCCACAGCTCCTCATCAGGCCTGGTGCTCATTAGAGCAGACTCTGAAGTTCACTGCATCTGTGCAGACAGCAGGGCTGGACAGCCACAGGATGCGAGCTGATGCAAAATCTCCAAGTCCCAAAAAACTGACCCATATGATGCAGACTGCTTCTTCACTCACTTCTTTTGGAGCAACTGCATGGTATTTATCTTCCCATGAAGCTTAATGAAAAGGAAAAATAAAGAGGAGCTTCCAAAGAAATAACCTCAAACATTTTGAGGAGGGCAATATTATTTTGTTTGAAGGCCTTTCATTAATAATCCCCTTAATAACAGGTTTCATTTGTTCGTAAATGTTCCCTTTCACTCAGTCATTTGATGGCAACCTTGGCAGCGACAGCCCATCCCTCTCCATAGCATGTGTGTACGCCTGCTGTTTGAAGCAGGCCCATTAAAGCAAGGCTCAGGGTTGAGGCTCCAGCATTCTGCCTGGATCATGCCCAAAGTTTGGATAGAGGGGAAAAGTGAGCCTTCCTACCTAGATCCCTCTGACCACAGTGCAACACACTGGAACTACTGAACTGCATCTTAGACACTGTTCAGCTTGGCGTTTGGACTCTCTCCACCTCTGCAAAGCCACAGTGGAAACCTAATTGTGCAAGCAAGGTTGGAAGTTGTAGGACTTTGGAACAGCTCCTGAAGTCCCTCCTCTTCTCTTGGCTTGGCTACCTAGGAGGCTTCTGGAGAAAAGCAGCAGGGCCCTAGATGAATATTCTCAGGAAAAAAAATTGAGTAGGAGGCCTGGCAAGTGAAGTTTTCTCTCTCTCCATACATTCCATACAAGAAATGTCTCCATCAGCAGACAAATGGCCCAGGCTTAGTGGCATCTTTAATGGTGACACATTTCTTCACTACCTGCCAGTTACTGCAACAGCCTCTGTAAAGAACAAGAGCAACTTCTAGTGCCATGCAGGGATCTGGCAAGGGTCACTGCTTGGCATTACCTCTCCATGGGTTGGACTTCAGCCTGGGATTCCTCACGCAAATTAGTCGGTCTGAACAGCAAAGTGCTTGTAAAAGTGCTGGGGATGTTGCTGCCCTGGTGAAAGCCAAAGCCTAGTCATCTTCCATCTTACAGACATGGAAAGCCAGGGCATCCAAGGTAGCATAAAGCTCTTCATGAAGAAGAGATACCACACAGCTGCTCATGATAGCAGTAAATTGGATATCAAAAGTTCAGAGCTAATTCAGCTTTTACAGAGAGCAGCCATTTCAATTACAGTGACAGATAGAACCATAGAATCATTCAGGTTGGAAGAGACCTTCAAGATCATCAAGCCCAACACAGCACTGCCAAGTCCACCACTAAACCATGTCCCTCAGCACCACAGCTACATGGCTTTTCAACTCTTTCAGGGATGGGGACTCCAACCACTTCCTTAGGCAGCCTGGTCCAGGCCTTTACAACCTTTTGGAGGAGATATTTTTCCAAGTATCCAACCTAAACCTCCCCTGGCACAACTTGGAGCCATTCCCTCTTGTCCTATCACTTGTTCCTTAGTAGAAGAGACCAACCCCCACCTTGCTCCAATCTCTTTTCAGGGAGTTAACAACAAGAAGGCCTCCCCCGAGCCTCCTTTTCTCCAGGCTGAAAAACACCAGGTCCCTCAGCCACTCCTCACAAGACCTGTGCTCTAGACCCCTCACTACCTCCGTTGCTTTTCTTTGGACATGCTCCAGCACCTATTATTAAATCAAACTAATTCTGCTTTGCCATTTGAGAGTCTGACTAATGGAATTCACAGCCTTTGCAAGTTAATCCTTTAATTTAGCCTTACCCAATCCATGGTCTGCAGAGCTTCCATCAATATCTCACCACTGGTACCCAGACAAGATGTTATGAGGTCACCAGGAAGCCACAGGACACCAAGTCCCTGGATGTGTGGAGCAATGCTCCCTCTCTGGCAGCTGGGACATGCACAGACCCTTCTGCAGCCAAGGATGCTGCTCATCAGGGAATTCATCACCAGCTCTAGGTGATCCTGCTTTAGCAGGGGGGTTAGACTAGATCTCCAGAGGTACCTTTCAATCCCTACCATGCTGTGCATCTGTCATTTTTACAGTCACCTCCTTAAGTGTGTCACGAGACTGGTCTCATAACACATATCAAGTGCCACACAGGGTTCTACCTCCTGCCAAATGGCACTGTGGGGAAAAGTTTGACAGCTGATGGCAGCCCGATTGGGCTAAAAACCTTAAGAACCACAGTCCCATCTTCCTCAGCACCACCTTTTAGAGTCCTGTTCTCTCTTCCCGGATGCTAAAACCCCCACTCAAGTGCTTCTACTCAAAGTGCTTTATGTAAAACAGTAGACAGAGAGGAACTAAAGAAGATAAAATTGCAAGACCAGAGAACAAAAAAATGAACTGGTTAATAAAGTTCCTACTCTGTGTTGCCCTTGTGCAACCATGATGTCAGCTGAAAACTGCTGGCAAGTGAAACCCAGAGGGATACATCTCAGCTGAACAGCGAATATCCGCTGGGAAGCAGAACACATACGTTGACCATTACTGCACGGGGCTGTTCTGTTTGGACAAGACCAAACTCTTTCCTGTGCACGTATCAGCCTTTCAAGGATCACAGTCCATGACATCACCCAGGAGGCACAGTGCCAGATGTCTTCCTTGTGGCTGTGTTTTTAACAAGCAGAGCCCCCAACAGAACTGGATTCAATAATGTCACACTAAGTCACTGTAGGTGAAATCCTGGGTGCACTGATGTCAACGGTGATGTTCCCACCGCTTCTGCCAGCCGGGGTTTCACACAGATTTTCACATCAGGCTTGTCTAGGGACCTCAGCACAGGACAGACACAAGCCTGATGGAGTGGGGCTGGAGAAGAGCACAAAAACTATCCAAGGGCTGGAACCTCTCCACTGTGGGGACAGGCTGAGCAAGTTGGGGTTGTTCAGCCCAGAGAAGAGAAGGCTCCAGGGAGATCTTATTACAGCCTTCCAGTACTTAAAGGAGGCCTGTAAGAAAGATGAGGACAGGCTTTTTAGCAGGGCCTGTTGTGACAGGACAAGGGGCAATGGTTTTAAAGTAAAAGATTTAGAGTAAAGAAGAAATTTTTTTACACTAGTGGTTGTGAAACACTGGCCCAGGCTGCCCAGAGAGGTGGTCGATGCCCTGGACACATACCAGGTGATGTTGGACAGGGCTCTGAGCAACCTCCTCTACTGGAATACGACCCTGCTTACTTCAGGGGGGGTGGACTAGATGAGCTTTAAAGGTCCCTTCCAACCCAAATTAGTCCATGATTCTATGAAGATTCTAATGCAGCCAGCCAGAATCACTCTCCAGTCACTTAACAGAGAAAGAGTTGTCTTCTGCAGCAATTTAAGGCAGAGCAGAAACCTACTCTAGGCGCTCCAAATTGCCTCAGCCAGGAACTTTTCCCCCACACTGACTTTAGGTACCTTGGTTACCTGAGGATGAGTGATGGGGAAATTTGATCAAGCAGTCAAAGCATGACAGCAATTTCTGTGGTGTTCATAGCCAGAAACTTAAAAACAGAAGGAAAACCACAAAGCACTGAACCTTCAGCATGCTGGTCTCTGCCATCGCAGGCATAGTAATTACCCAGCTGGTCAGAATGACTGAGTGGGTTTTGAACTCTAAGTGCTCCCTAATGTAAACATACCTTGATGAACCTTCTCCCTTCCCCAAAAACTTTCTTTGAATAATAGTTGGTTTGAATGCAGGGAAGAGATTTTTTTATGGGTGTAAGAGTTTAGGAATATTTCACTAAAGCTTTGGAGCAAATTGAGACCTCATTAGAAGTGAAAACATTCACAGGAATATTATTCCAGATGAGTCTTAGGCTTCAAATTTCTCAGGATGTTTCACTGTAATATTTTTAAAGGGAAAAGTTCCAAGGTTAGAGCCTGAAATGGCTTCATTTTAAACAATGTTTCTTTATTCCACAGATTTTTTTTCCAAGCTCAGCTGTTGTAGCTGAACTGAAGTATAAGAAACTTTTCATGTCCTCAACAGGTCCAATAACATTTTTCTCCTTTTTTACTAGAGATGTGATTTCTACCCCTTTGGACTCCAAATGGAGGAAGAATTACAACTCATCATTTCTCATTCCTATTAAAAAACTCTTCCCTACCCAAACAGTGAAGAGAGAAAAAAAACCGATACAGTTTGTGCTAGGTGTGTTCACACCTCTCTCCCAGATAAAAAACAGAGAGCCTCCTGCTTTCTAATCCAAGTACCTGAGCTGCATGATTTACTTGGGGAGCAGAGCACATTTTGAGATTTAAGGCAACAGCTAACAAGTGGCTGGTTTGGAGAAATGCCAGTTTCCCCCCATGGTTTTGAGTTTTCTACTCCCAGGAAGCCCCCAGCTATCACTGCAAGGCAGACTTGAAGCCTTTACTGCACTAGTAGTAAGGAAATGCATCACATCCCACACCCAAGTTAAGTACTTGGTCTATGTTCCAGCCTGCTGCCAAAGCCATGACTCTTTTTCCTACATCTTTAGTTCTTGGGCAAAATTTCTGATCTGTACATAGCGTTCAGCTTAATCTCTCACAGTTTATAGACTTCAACATAGGCCATACCCATTGCCACCAAAAGGAGTGCATCTCCCCTCGTTCCTTGAGGAAGGAAATAACTCTGTCAAGGCAGACATTGACCTTCTTTTCATATAACACAAGGAAACCAAAGCACCTCAAGAACGGCCTTACAGCGATGACAGCCAAGTCTCTGGAGACATGGTTTTATTTCTAGTTCTGTCACATCGACCTAGTGTGAACTTCTGCAGATTCTTGGAGACCTCACTCTGGCTGAACCAACTCTTTAAAGCCTGAGTAGCCCATCAGTACAAGAAAGACATCAAAGTGCTGGAGCAGGTCCAAAGAAGGGCAATGAAGCTGGTCAAGGGCCTGGAGCACAAGTCTTGAGGAATGGCTGAGGGACCTGGGGGTTGTTCAGCCTGGAGAAAAGGAGACCCACAGGAGGCCATCTCACTCTTGACAACTCCCTGAAAGGAGGCTGGAGTGAGGTGAGCGCTGATCTGTTCTCCCAAGTAACAAGTGATAGGACAAGACAAAATGGCCTCAATTTGCACAAGCAGCGGTTCAGGTTGGATATCAGGAAAAGTGTCTTCACTGAAAGGGTTTGTCAAGGCCTGGACCAAGGCTGCCCAGGTGTAGTCACCATCCCTGGACATGTTTAAAAGTCATGTAGATAGGGTGCTTAGGTTTAGCAGCAGACTTGGTAGAGTTATGTTAATGGTTGGACATGATGATCTTAAAGGTCTTTTCCAACCTAAAAATTTCTGATTCTATGATCACATTAAAGCTGTAAGTAAAATAAAACGCTTCTGTGGTTGAGAAAAAGCTGGAACCACATTCTGAAATTCTCTGAATCTCAATCCTGAACAAAACAAGCATCTTGACTTTCTGTTTTCTAAAGCCAAATTTCTTCCCAAAACAAAGGTTCCTAATCCCTAGTGCCAGACAGACTTGACAACAGTTTATCACTAAGTTAGGGAGAAGCAGCTGCCTCTCACCACAGCCAAGATTCAACCCAGCTAATTGCAGGCACTGAGCTCCACTCCCAGTTTGCTCAAGCTCTTTACATGGTTAATGAAGAGACAGACCATCATAAGGCAGCTCAGATGTTGATATAGCTGAGTCATCCCCCCTTCTGTAACCTGAACACCCTGGAAACTATTAGGCATAACCACAAAAAAAATAACTACCCCCATTTTGGGGGCCAAGGCCAGCTTTTTATCCATCAATCATTGGATGGCCACGCTAAGCAGCAAGCTCACAGCAGTTGGCTCACTGCTGTGTTTTATTAAAGACCTGAACGCAAGCAGAAGCGTGAGGATGTTTCAAAGCCTGAAGTCTCAGCCAGAGCCAATGCAGCTAAAATTTCCATGGAGAGCTTTAGGTTGAGGGAGGGGAGCAGGGTGGAGGGAATAGTATCAGCCACTTTAGTGACCAACTCCTGCCTGGCATTGCCTCCTTGAAGCGTGAGCCAGCTGCAGTCACTTCTACCAGCCTTCAACATCATCAACTGAAGTGGCTCTATTCAGATTTGAGCAATACTTATTTTAACTCACAGACTCAGCCTGTTTTGAGAGCTAGTATGCCTAGAAGGATTTGGCCAGCTATTGCCCATCCATTTCACTAGGCATCCAAAAACCAACTCAAAGTACAGGACAAATATCCTTCCGCTACATCTAGTAAGATTAGCAAGTAAGCAGACCATCCTCATTTCACCAATACAGGAAAAGGAAGAAAACCACTACTGTGGCAAGAACATCACTCTTACCATCTCAATGTAAAGTAGAAAGGACTATGAAGACCTATACTTTCCTGATTCACATTCAGCAATAGAGGCTTTTTCTCCCACTTCATACCAGCAAAAAAACCAAAATATTTTCCTTTCCAGGCTCTAATGTCATAAGATAGAAGAGTTTTAGGTGTTACCTGACATGCACAGCTAGGTCTTTCAAATGCTCCGTACCAGTAAAAACACTATTACCTGACCTCTCTCTACCCGGTGAGATCAAATATTTACGAAGAGATTGACTTGATGTTCTCTATTTTCTGGGGCTGAGCTTCCATACCATGAAATATCACAGATTCAGCCTGGTGTCATGTTCTGACACTGACTCTGTGCCAGAAGATGCTCCATGTCTGGCCCAGCAGAACAGTTCAGACCCACCTTTGTAGCTTCAAGCTATCCCCAGGTGGTAGGTTTCCACACAAGTTGCTTCCACCTTGGATCTTGTACCCCTGCCTCAAATCTCAGTGGTACAAACAGCACTCACCTCACCCCCTTCACTGCCCAAGGGGCCACAGAAGAAACTTGCTCTGTTGCCCACTATACAGTTTCACTTCCAATCGTCAGCTCTGTGCAGACCCAAGAAGCGCTTTCCTCTCAGATCCGTTCTACCTTTAAGAAACCTGGATTTTAACCACTCACATCAGCAGCACAGCCACAATACAATCTGTTCCACTGGGTACAATTTTTCTAGCATCTAAGAGTTCAGATAAACGATTGAATGGGTCCTGTCTGGCATCAACACATGAATCTTAGAGTCAAGCAATTTTAGAGTTTCTTAGACCAGTCCTGGTTTGCTATCAAATATAGAATCATACAATGGTTAGAGTTGGAAGGGACCTTAAAGATCATCTAATTCCAGCCCCCCTGTCATGGGCAGGGACACCTCCTACTAGACCAGGCTGCAAAAAGCCCCATCCAACCTGATCTTGAAGACTTCCAGGGATGGACCTTATATACATCTGATGAAGGACTAATGAGAGCTAGCAGAGCTGAGACAGCTTCTCAATGGACCCACTTAAAATTGATACTGCTTCTTGTCAAGCTGCAAGATATTCCTTCATCCAAAATGATGGGTAACTCAGTCCTCTTTCTGCTGTCACCCCTGTGTTTTTGATGGCAGCTGACAGAAGGAACAGGACAGAAGTCACAAAAGTAACTTAAATGTCTGATGCAGGCACACACTTATTCATTGTTTCAGGTCAGATATCTGTCTTCAGAGAAGGCCCAGAGTCTCATCTTCTTTGTGCCTGACAGCCTACAAGATGGATGGAAAAGATTCTGGAGTAAAGGTGGTATTTGGTGTGAGTAAGGATGAAAGTATTTTGGCAGAGTATTGGGGGGTATGCAAAGGCATGGGAGTGGTGATTCACCAAATGTTTCCCTTCTCCAGAAGTTCCCCACCTTGTAAAGAGAAACAGCTGGTGCTCAGGAGCAGCAGCTCAGTGGCAAGGCATCTGGCAGAAGCATTTCTGGAGCAAGCGCCAAGGCTTGAGCTGTGTGTCAGCCAGAGCGTCTCCTCAGAGCAACTAAGATGGAGCATCACCAGGAACAAAACACTTCCTGAAACTACTGCAAAGGAAGATAGAAAAATTCATCCAGCCCTTGATCCAAGAGGGTGTAAAATGCAGAAGGATCCTGCTTTCCCTCCAGTTCCAAACCAGTCCTCCAAGTCCTCCATTCCACTGAATGGTCCCAAGTAACAAATTCACCAGCACCTGGGCTGGAGAGATCACAACCATTAGAAAATTAGAGTGTGAACTGAGCTGCAGCAGCTCAGGGTTTATTTCTCCCCGATATCATGGCCTACATGCCCTCGGCATAAGACTGGAAAGGATCTTTCCCAAGCACACTGGTGCTTGTCCTGACCCCAGTTCCCCTGCTAGGAAATGCATATACAAGTGGGAGAATGCTCAATGTGCTCCATGTAGAGCCTGGACTTTTAAGAGCTGGAAAGCTCACGGCAGGGTCATCCCACCTGCCTGAACTTCAGCCCAGGCACTTCCCTCACGTAGACAACTTGAGGATGAGTATGTAAATATTGGGCCTCTGAGCAACATTAAACACCACTGAATGCTTACAGCTAGGACAGGGAACAATAAACCAACAACACCCTGCACAATCGACATCAAAGTTTGCAACAGCTAAAATTTTATTCAAGATGCTGCTCTGGCAGTCATCTCATTTTGTGAGAAAAAGAACAGTTTAGCAGTTACAGTTCAGGAAGGCTTTGCGAATGGGTACTAACAAGCCCTAAAAGATTTAGAAACAGAAGTAGAATAAGGAATTTTAACTTTTCAGTCTTTGAGATTCTGACTCATGGTTTCTAAACCACTAGGGACCAAAAATACTTACTTAAGACCTTGTCTGATGAGAAAAGTATCAAAGGCAATGTCAAAGTTAAAGTATCAGGAGTCAGCTTTAATTGTTCCCAAGGGGAAACTTCAAGACCAGGAAGAAAAAAATTAGTTCCTTATTAACTGAAGGGAATTATCCCATTAAACATCAATAACTGCATAGAGCAGATCATGAAGCAGTGAAACCAAGCAGTTTGAATTGGGAGCAAGGTATGGTATGTACTACTTAGCACAATATGGAATGCAGTCAGGAATCATAGAATGGTTTGGACTAGAAGGGACCTTTCAAGGGCATATAGTCCAAGCCCCCTGCAGTGATGAGAGACATCTACAACTACAGCAGGTTGCTCAGAGCCCCATCCAACCCCACCACCCTCATAGTGAAGAACTTCTTCCTAATTTCTAGTCTAAATCTACCCTCTTTCAGTTTTAAACCCTTGCCACTCATCCTATCACTACACTCATTGATAAAGGATCCTTCCCCATCTTTCTTACAGGCCCCCTTCAAGTACTGAAAGGCCACAGAAAGGTGTCCCTTCTGGAGTCTTCTCCAGGCTGAACAACCCCAACTCTCAGTCTGGCCTCACGGCAGAGGGGTTCTAGCCCTTGAATCATTTTTGAGGCCTCCTCTGGCCCGACTCCAACAGGTCCATGTTTCTCCTGTGCTGCAGACTCCACAGCTGGCCCCACCACTGCAGGGGGGTCTCCCCAGAGCAGAGCAGAGAGGCAGGATCCCCTCCCTCGCCCTTCTGCCCACACTGCTGGGGATGCAGCCCAGGATGCGATTGGCTTCTGGGCTGCAAGCGCACATTGCCAGCTCATGTCCAGCTTCTCACTCACCAGTACCCTCAAGTCCTCCTCTGCAGGGCTGCTCTCAAATACCACCATTGCCCAGCCTGTACTAATACCAGGGGTTGCCCTGACCCAGGTGCAGCATCTTGCACTTGGCCTTGTTGAGCCTTACGAGGTTCACAAGAGCCCACTTCTCCAGCTTGTCCAGGTCCTGCTGGATGGATCCTGTCCCTTCAGCATATTAACTGCACCACTCAGCTTAGCATCATCTGCAAACTTGCTGAGGGTGCACTTTATTGCACTGTCTGCATCACTGATGAAGATAGTAAACAGTGCAGCTCTCAGTCTAGTCAAATACAGAGAAGTCGTAAGTGCAATGTTCTCCTGCTTGTCTTTGGAAGGAAATATGCATCCAGTGCTCTATAAAGAAACAAGATTTCTACAAAACAAGACTTCACATGAGTGTACAAGTAGTAAGTCCGTTCTTCTGAGCCACTGGCAAAAGGACTAACCCAAATTAACATTTCCCCTACTGTGCACTCTTACAGTCCAGCACATAAGTAGGAAAGCCACAGGCTCACAGTCCAAACCAGAACCCACAAATTTATCTGTGGAAATTACAGCTCCCATCACCATGAAATTATCTGGGAACCAATTAATCCTCAGCATACTTCTGCAAGGCTCTCTGATATACTGAGTGAAGTGAGGCTGCACAAAAGACAAGCCTAAGAATAGGGAATGGTTCCTCTGTCTCCCAAGCCATGAAGCTATGAACTATTGAGGTTATCTTCCTTCCTAGCACACTGGCAAAGCAAGCGCAAGAACAATCATAGGAGTGCCCTGTGCTTGGGACACATCTAACTGGTGCTCCACTTAACCAAAATATTACTAACACAAGCATGCTGAGTGACCACAAGCCCTCTTGGTATTGATTCATGGGTAAGCACTGGCTGAAGCATTCGTCAACATCTATGCAGAGTGGAAAGAGCAACAAAAAAATGTCATAAGAGCAGGGAAGATCAAACAGGAGTAAAAGTACTTAGATTACTCATTGTGTCTATTTTTTGCCTCCATTTGTAGTTAGGCTGCTAAAGTCTGAAGAAAAATCTCATAGAAAAAGAATCTATAGTTTTTAGGATTTGTCCTTCCCTTTCCTACCAACCACTAACAAAAATTGTTGCAGCATAACAGAAGTTCTTATGTGTGAAACAGAGTTAAAATGCCATTAGGACCACTGGTGTTAAAAATACAGCAGATGGATCTAAATGAAGCATCCCAGGGAAGTTGAGGCTGGTAGAAAGACCAGAAAGGGGATGGAGGTAGAGCCCACCCTTCTCCTCCTCTTGCAACTAGCAAGTCCACATGACATGGGAGACCTCTGAGACGCAAAGTCCTCCTTAACCTGGTACAGAACTAAACTTCAAGTTGGATCCTGTGTGTCCTAGAAGGACTGCTCACACATCTGATATTCTGGCCTGGGCCTCTTTCAACAAGCTTCTGGTCCTATACAAGATAAAAAAAACCCTAAATAGCTATTACAACAAGATTTTGAAGCTCCCATGCCCCAGGATTATATTTAACTAGCAGGTTGAAAAGAGCAGTGGCACCTTCTTCTATCAATTATGGGCTTTGTTTTTAACTAAATATACTCTCAAAATAGCCAAGTGATCCATTTTAACCGTTATGGGCAGAATTTATTTCAGCTCAGTCACCATACAACACCCAGCAGTCACACTACCTGATTCTCATGACCAAAAGCTTTGCTCAGTCACAAGCCAGTTTATGGTTTATTGGTCTCCAGTGTGAACAGAAATAGGACCATTAAAATAAATCTCTTTACCCTGTCTTGTTTCCTCTGCTGTTTTTAACCCACAAGCTTCTCAGTGAATTCAGCATATCAGTGAAATTGCCAAGAAATGGACTTAAGACTGTCACAGTCATTGGCAGTCAACAACAGAGGCAGGTTTCACCTTCTATGTTCTGAAGCCCCTGGGTAGATGCCTCACAGTAGGCTGGTGTTGCCAGGTTATTAGTTGCTTTTCAAACTGAGGGGGAGAGCTTCTCACTGCTCCAGAAGCAAAATGGATTGTGCACCCAGAGCCACACACCACACTAATAGATTTTTCCACATGCTGAAACCCAAGAGTTCGAAGGAGCTGTGAAGGCTCCCAGAAATAGAAAGCTTCATTACCTGCCTTGGAAAACTTTGTACTGTGCTCTATAGTGTAGTCCTGCCCATGTTTGTGAGGACACTTGAGGTCATGAATGAAAACCACCAGTGCGGATTTCTCTTCAATGCTATGATGAAGGAAACAGCACTGCTTAAAACAGGCTTGCGACAAGAAGATCAGGTGATCCCTGTGGCAATCCTATCAAGGGCAGGGTACGCCCCACAGGGTAAGGTGTGCAGAATATTCAGCACATGAACAGCCTGACCAAAGGATGGCCACAACTCAGTGATCGCAAAACTACTCCTCCCTATGTGCCTCCAAGTTCGAGCGTGCCTCATGTTGTAAGTGGGTTGAAGTTTTAAGCGGTAGCAGATGTTGGCAGTAGGCTCCAGATCTTTGTTTTGTGGATTCCCAGATAACTGCAGCTTTTGTGCTAGCCCTTCTTTAGTAATAACAATTAAGTGCCATTTATACAAGGTCTTTCATTCAACAGTCCCAAAGCGCTCAATAAATTTAACAAACCATTAATATTCAACAGATGTATCGCTTCACATTTTTTAAGAGGCTGCACACAGCTCCAGTAATCCTTCACATTCCCACAAATGGTAGGTACCGTAGTTACCTTCAGTTTTCAGAAGCAGGATTAGGGAATGCCAAAGGCCACAGTGCACTCTGCTAATAACAAGGCAATTTAAACAGAGTTCCTGGCTCTGAACTCTGTTCTCATTGCAAGCAGGAAGCCACCCTGCCTCCAGAAATTCACACGCGCTGATAACTTCAGCATTTTATCCAGGACGCTGAACTGAAAAGCAAGGATGCGTCCCCAGAGGATATGAAAAACAGAGCACATGAAAAAACACGCTGGTTAAAGTGAGTCAAGTCCAATCAATGCAACGAGAATTTTTTCACTAGCACAACCTCAGCTAGCTGCAAGGGAATTTAATGGCCCAAGCAGGAGGATGGAGAACCATCCAGTAGTCACCAAGTAACGCTAATCTTGCTCATACATCCCACTGGAGGGTAGAACAGCAGAACTCACCCTAAGCACACACATCACAGGAGACATTACTTGGAAGAATCAGGCATGCTAAGCAGTAATGTCATCCTCATCACCTACATTACATTCCTATTAGTTCACAATATGTCCAAACCACCTGCTGGCAGTTGTTTCTAGTGATGAGAACCACCAGCACAAAAATGAAGCAATTGCCCAATCGCCACCAATACTTTGGATTCAGACAAGGAAGGACTTTGCCATGCCTCTTGTCCACACCAGACCTGGCTGAATGACAAAACTCAGAGGGCTGTGAGAGTCTAGTTGGAGGCCTGTAGCTTATGTTCTTCCCCAGCAGTCAGGACTGGGTCCAGTCTTGTTCAACATAGTCATCAACAGCCTGGATGAAGGGATGGAGTGGACTCCCAGCCAGTTTGCTGATGATACAAAGCTGGAAGGAGTGTCTGACACACCAGAGCTGTGCTGCCATTCAGCAAGACCTAGACAGGCTGGAGAATTGGGCGGAGTGGAACCTCATGAATTCAACAAGGGCAAGTGTAAGTCCTGCACCTGGAGAGGAATAACCCCCTGCACCAATAAATGTGAGGGGGTGACCTGCTGGAATGCAGCTCCAGAGAGAAGGACGTGGGAGTCCTGGGGGACAACAAGTTCACCATGAGCCAGCAGTGGGCTCTTGTGGCCAAGAAGGCCAATGGTGTCCTGGGGTACGTTAAGAAGAGTGTGACCAGCAGGTCAAGAGAGGTTCTCCTCCCCCTCTACTCTGCCCTGGTGAGGCCACCTCTGGGGTGTTGTGTCCAGTTCTGGGCTCCCCAGTTCAAGAGAGACAAGAAACTACTGGAGAGAGTCTAAAGAGCTACAAACATGAGGGAACTGGAGCATCTCTTTGATAAGGAAAGGCTGAGGGACCTGGGTCTGTTTAGCCTGGAAAAGGGAAGACAGAGGGGATCTGACCAATGCTTACCAATATTTACAGAGCAAGGGTCAAAAGGATTGGGCCAGACTCTTGTCAGTGGTGCCCAGAGACAGGACAAGGGGCAATGGGCACAAACTGGAATCCAGGAGGTTCCATCTGAACAGGAAGAAAAACTTCTTTCCTATGAGGGTGCCAGAGCCCTGGAAGAGTCTCCCAGAGAGGTTGTGGAGTCTCCTTCCATGGAGAGATTCCAAACCTGACTGGATGTGATCCTGGGCAACCTGCTCTGGATGACCCTGCCTTAGCAGGAGGGTTGGACAAGAATCTCCAGTGGTCCCTTCCAACCCCTACTATTCTGTGATACTGAAAACCAGCATCCTCTACAGCATTAAAGCCTTGTTTGCAAGCCTGCATCCACGGCATGATTCCTGACAAGAAACCTTCTGACAGATAGCAGCTGGACTTCAAGTATTCCAGCTAGTTAGCCACTGTATAAATAGGTTATGCATCCTTCCTCACCAAAATGGCACCATTTGGGACATCCTACTATTCAGTGGCCAAACAATCAAGTTACCTTCTCTGAACAATTTACCTCCCCATCAGCAAAACCCCAGTAACTGAGCATGTGTGCCCAGACTGCATAAAACACAAGCAACAGGTTTCAGCTAAGGCACAGGACAACTCACACAATTATCAGTTGTTACAGTGTGCTGATAATAGCAGTTGAGTTGACAAATCGCTGAGCAGCAGCAATTCCTTCAGCTGAGTCTGAGCTTGAACACAAAGCAAAACATTCCTTAGTTGTTCTTGTCAGATCCTGTTTACCTCGTGCTCATACTATGCTGCCTCTAACAAAGGCAGTTTGAGCTATGTCACACAATTTCAATTATATAGTATTTGTTTGTATTTCAGGCAACATAAAGAGACATTTGCAGAAATATCAGGTAGTTTGAGACCATGGCCCACCAACAGTCACAGTAATAGAAACTAACTTAACTTTAGAACTTTTTTGCCTAAGCTTTACTTATGAAGAAAACTGCACAGATCTAAGGCCACTCTGCAATCACTTTGTAACTGATGACATAATAAAATCTGGTACTTAACTACTGCAGCTTAAGCTGGACACAGTGAGAATACTCACGTGCTCTCCTAAGTTTCCTTGCCCCTAATTATAGAATCATAGAATAGTTTGGGTTAGAAGGAACCTTAACAGTCACCTAGTTCCAACTCCCCTGCCATGGGCAGGGACACCTCCCGCTAGACCAGGTTGCTCAAACCCCATCCAACCTGGTCTTCAACACAGCAGCCACTGGGCCATCTACAACCTCTCTGGGCAGCGTGTTCCGGTGTCTCACCACCCTCAGAGTGAAGAACTTCTTCCTAAAATCTGATCTAAACCTCCTCTCTTCCAGTTTGAAGCCATTACCCTGCATCCTATCACTACAAGCCCTTGTAAAAAGTCCCTCCCCAGCTTTCTTGTAGGCCCTGGAAGTAGATACTGGAAGGCTGCAATGAGGTCTTCCCAGTAAAATAATTATCCCTGATAAAGTAATTGTCTGATCTACTTCTGTTGGTACCTCACACTCTTACTCTGTACTGGAAAGAGGAATTAGAAGTGGGAACCATGGCTATTAGAAGTGCTTCCTTCTCTAGTTTCTACCAAGCATACCTTGGACAACTGAGCAGCCATACAACCAGCTGGCAGCAAAACCAAGTGGAGCCACTGCCAAGCTCTTCTCAGCTGAATTAAAATAACAGCAAATAAGTAACAGGAATCATATTTAGAAAGTCACAAGACTAGTGCTTGGCCTGACTGGGGGTGAGGGAGAAGGCCCAGCCAAGGTGCCGCCCAATTCTTTTCAGCTGAAATAAATTGAATTCCTACCAAGGGGAGCCAGGTTTCATAACCTATAACAGGGAAAGCATTCATTGGATGGAGATTGTGCGAGTGCCTAAGAGAGGCTAGACAGGGCCCCGTTTTTTTCATCACGCAGAAATGTAACAGCTTTTTATTTCGTTTTATGACTCAGTGTTCCCAATAGAAAGAGCATACACATCATGAGTTTGGCACTGCACGCCACTCCATTTCCTACCAGCCCCATCCTGCAATGAAGCCAACACAGCCATTTCATTAACCTCTTCAAGGAGGTGTTTGGGCCCGTGGCTGTCTCTGGGAGCAGGAGGGGTGCAAGGCAAAGATGTGTCACAGGAAGACTGCTCGGTACTTGCAATCCATGCAGCATAAACCACCACGGAAAGATAAACAAGTGAGCCCAGGAAGCAGTCAGGGGAAACTAGAGAAAGGTCTCTTCCTGGCATGAGTCAGCAGCTCCAAAAGAGTTGAAAGAACCATTCTGGTTTTCACTGGGTCAAAATTGTCCACCATAACTTATTACAGCTCTTCTCCCCACTGATTCATCCCCCAGCATGCTGCTGGGCTACACGGACACAAAGATGCCATAGGGAATGGAGCAAGCTCAGCAGGCAGCCTATAGTCAGCCTTCTCTGCTTGAGCACAAGCACGATCTACAGTTTTAACCAGAAGACTGCTTTTCATGTTTCTTCATGTGTGGTGAAAATGGCAAAGCATCTCTGAACTTCTAAACTGTGAGGGTTTCTATTTGGTCCACAACATGCACCTAGGAGTGTTGCAGAACTGCAAAGATCCTCATGACCTAGCTAAAAAAAATTAAAATAATCAAAGGAACCCAGCTCTAGATGATATCTCAAACTTACTAGAAGCCTTTGCTGAGGTAATAAACTTAACAAGAGATTTTTGGGATCATGTTGTCTCACATTCTTCCCAATTCTAAGCTCCTTTCCCAGGATCTTTTGGCTAAATCTATCTCACCTATCATCTCAGGTATACCCTTGTGGTGGTTACCATTCTCCTCCACTTATCTCCACCACTCACAGGGTACAACTCTCCCCTCCCAGATCACACAACCAAAGCTATTGGAAAGTCAGGTACAGATTATAAAAGGCCATGTACCACAGCATTAAGGCACCCTCTCAATGTACCTGGCTCCTGCTTCCCCTATTCTTTGGGGACAATAATGGTAACTACTTCCTGCAGCAGATCAGAGAAGAGACATCTAAATCAAAGCAGTGTCAAACATTCATCCATGACAATCCTTCCAGAGGGCCCAGAGCAATTAGGCACACATCATGCCATAGCACATTAAAAAAGTAGGGAGAGAGGGAATGTGGGAGAAGTGCTCTAAAATATGGGATTTCTTAACATCTTCTGTCTCTTCTTTTCCCCACTCACATACTTAAGTTGTGAATATACTAAGTGTCACAGATCACCCTCAAAGTTCTGATCTCTTTGCCTTTGTCTGCAACTATTAACTACAATTCATAAAACATAGTAATCTGGGCTACCTAGCATTTGGCAACAGCCATTATCAGCTCCACCAACAAGCACAAGAGAATACAAACAGCTAAAAACCCACTAGCTTTCAAACCCAAATGTTGAAGGACATCCAAGCAGCACATCAAAACTGTTACAAACACTACAGGGACAATCAGCTCAGAGGTGTTCAGGGTTTGCTAACTGCATCTGTGACATATGGAGAGTCCTCTAACTCCGAGCAGGAAGACTTCTTCTGGAGTCAACAGCTTTAATTTTAAGTCACCCTTCCCACAGCATGACTGCTGCCCAAGAAGGCTGTTGCTGGGAAAAACACTGTGTTGCATATGATACAACATGGAAGCAAGTGGTCTTGTAGTGTGCTGTTAAATTGATCAGACTCTGGATATGCCAATATTTCTGGAGTTCAGCCTTCTTCAGTTAGTATTTTTGATGCCTAAATCTGGTAAATCTAATAATTCAGTAGAACTTAAGTTCTGTAATGGGTGCTTAAAGACAGCATGAAATCTGGAGGCAAAGGAGAAGAAAGCAGCACTGCCTTCTCCCTCACTGAGATATAATGAAAAGGAAATAAATTGCAATAAAAGACTAACCATGTCCACATCTGTTGATTTTTCCTTCCCCCTCTCCCTCTGCTGTTTTCTATGTTTTTTAGGCAGTCTTGTTCTCAGTAGCTTCCAAGCAATCAGAGCCTGAGAAGTTCTTTACCACAGCTCTAGTCATCTGGCCCAATATGTTCTCTAGAGTTCAGGCTAGACTTGAGGTGGGATCCTTGTCCTCTCTGAAGTCAATGGGACATTTCCCATGGGCTTTGGTGGAAACAAGACTCCATCTTTTGTCTCACATGTTGTCAAAGTTGCATTGTTTCTACTACCTGGTTGGGCCTCTACACAATTGATGAAGCCAACTCCCAATTCCTATTCTCTTCCCTAGGAGGAGCACAATAAAGCGCATCTATTACAAACATCATATTGTAAATAAACGTTGGAAAGGTTTTCAGAAGTGTTGATGCTGGGTATCTGAACAGCTAAATATGTATTCCTTAATTCCTGTCTAGGAAGACTAGGATTTGGTTTCTATCCATGCATAAATCAGGACACTACCCATTACACTCACCTTGGCTTTGTGAATGTGAGGGGTTTTTTCTTTAAAAGTTTTAGGCTAAGATTTCTTGACTTTTATTAACAGCCTAGATCTCTGCAAAAGAGCCTGGAGAAGATCCATGATTCTAATGGGACACATCTTAAAAGAGTCTGGGAACTCTTAACCACAGGAAAAATGACAAGGCTTCAGAATGACTCATTGTAGCTCTTTGCAAGGATGGAGAAATTGGGTAAATGGACTAATCACTTGAATGTACTTTCCCTCTCTTGTACATTCCTGTCTGCTCTGCCTCACTTTCTGAAGACCTCAACATACATAGAAGTGTGCTCCTCTGCTTGCAGATGGGCTGCACCATGACTGGTGCCACTTTCAGTCCTTTACCAGTAGGTACTGTGAAATCAAAGCAGCCTGGGGTCACTTGGAGAGGTGGGGAATGCCCACTCGTCTGGTGCAGGCATTGCAGACAAGGTGCCTTCCAGTAAGGACTCTAGGCCACATCTAGGGTCACAGCTTACAAGCAAGCTTTCCTCTTGGAATTGTCAAACATTAAAAACAAACATGTAGACCACAAATCTTGTGATGAACAGCTGAAGGAATTGGGGTTGTTTAGCTTCAAGAAAAGGAGGCTCAGGGGAAACCTTCTCACTCTCAACTCTCTGGAAGGAGGTTGGAGCCAGGTGGGGATCACTCTCTCCTCCCAAGGAACATGCAACAGGACAAAAGGTAACAGCCTAAACAGGAGGTTTACGTTGGACATGAGGAAAAACTTCTTCCCCAAAAGGCTTGTCAAGGCCTGGACCAGGCTGCCCAGGGCAGTGGTGGAGTCCCCATCCCTGGAGGGATTGAAAAGCCATGTAGCTGTTGTGCTGAGGGATCTGGTTTAGTGGTGACCTGGCAATGCTGGGTTAACAGGTGGACTTGATGATCTTAAAGGTCTCTTACAACCAAAACAAGTCTATAATTCTATGATCTCTTGCTATCTGCAGTGCACTCCCACCATAACTGTGTCATTCTGGCCTCAGGACAGAGGCACAGCAAGCTGTGGAGCAGCTGAAGAGCAGGATGTTGGAGCCAGACGCAGCAGCCACCTACCCAGAGCACGCTGGTTTGATATCTATACATCATCCAGCTACCCGCTAGTGAAACCACAGGCACCTTGCAATACAAGAGTGTGGCAGCTTCACAGACTTTACCACTCAGTAGCACACGAGTTAAACTGTTGGTGAATGTAGGAACTGAGAAAGGATGGTTTTTAGTGCTGATGGATACAGAGAAGCAGACAAATGCAGATGCAGGTATGTACATTATTAGCTGCTCTTAGAGACTTTCTCTGGGGATGCTGCTAACAGGGAAATGCTTGTCCTCAGAGGAATTCACCAGACATCCTGCAACATCTCTCAAGGCTTTCTGACCTTCATTTGGATGAGCTACTGAAGGTTCCTACACCCACATATTCTTAGTGCTACGGAATACAGGAATTTAAAATTAACTGGAAATTCTAAATGGCTTTTTCTTGAGACTAAGAACATTTTGGCAAATGCTACAGTCTTGTTCTAGTGAAGAATCACTTGTGGCTTCATTAAAAGCTCTTCAGATACAAAGATCTGAAAATAAGTGCAAGTTACACTAAGAATTTTCTAAAAGGGAAAAAACTCTCTCACCATGACCAGAGACCCACATCCTCCCCAGCTTGTCAGCTGTGGAACAGCATCTCTTAGTGGGATCATTCAACTCACCCTGATTTTTTTTTTTCCAAAAGCAAAGCGGTGAAGTTGCTTATTAAAAAAAGAGCATTGTGGTAACAATTTATATCCTTCTATGGAAAAAAGAAGAAATTCATTTCCCATCGGACTAAAACAAGCATTGGGAATACAATCATCTGTCAATTCTACTGAAGAGAAAATGCCAGCAGTGAAACTTAAACATTTCAGAGCCATTATTACTGCTCATGTTTGCAGCAGCTGGAAGATAAAATTCATTTTATTTGCCACAGCAGAGCTCACATGGCCCTTGTTTTGAAGTGTTAATTAGTTCTACGAAGCTCCTCCACATTGTTAGAATCCCATATCTTGATCCAAATCAAGCAGACTTGTAACTGACTACAGTGGGAACTGGATGAAACCCTGAAGAGATAAACTGAACGGGAAATGGTTTTTAAAGAGACCTCTTGCCCCTGAGGCGAGACAGTCCTAGGCAACTACAGAAACACATTGTTCTCGTTCAGCCTTCTGCTGAGGCCAAAAAGATTTAAAACAAACATGGATCTAAGACAGCAAAGGAAAAAGCTTCCATTCCTCTCCCAGACATTAGCTCAGTTGAAATATCCTACTGCCTTTTTGCTATCACTGCAGAGCATTTCCAGCTCCAGCTAAGAGCAGAGGAGAAATGAAAGCTTGTACTTTGCAGCATGCCTTGCAGTGAAACCCCCAATGCTCTGTGTGAATCTATTATCCACAAAAAGGGGTTTCAAACATCTCAGGACAACCACTCTGCACTTGCATGACATTGTGGGGAATTACCAGAAAAACTGAAAGGCTTCTAAACTTAATGAGAACCAAAAAGAAATGGAGGGCTTCCATCAACACAGTGACAACAAAAATCTCCAAGGAAATATTAAGGAATCTCTCAAAGTGGAAGTAAAAGCCACATGAGCACACAGACCTGAGAATGCAGACTATAAATCTCTCCCATTTCTCAAGAAAAACAAAGTGTCCAACATGCTAACTCCAAACAAGGCAAGCGTGTGAAGCTGCTCTCCAGAGAGATCCAGAAAGACTCTGTATTAAGTCTGATCTGAACCTCATAGAGCATATAGTAAAGTTCTCCTGGGACCCAGCCTTCCTATCTAAAAAGACAAGAAGAATCTGAGCAAATGACATTTCCCTCTGCTAAGCCAGAGGAGAAAAAGTTGTACAGAGAACCAGGTTGCTCTGGATGTAGCCAAACTAGGTCTTGTTTCTATAAATTAACTGCATTCCAAGCACCACACTATAATCCACTGATTTACTGTTCAGTCTTTTTCTACTCAACAACATGTTTTCACTTCTTCTTGGAGGCTAGATGTCCCAGCTTGTTTCCTCAAGCTGGGCATGGTTTTCTGTTACATCGACACCTCTTCCTGTGGTGTGAATGTGGGATGGATGAGGACTCAAACATCTGGCTGCCCCTCAGATTTCTCACATGGAAGAGTAAGTCAAGTCCTTGCAGTAAACCCTCCATCATCCAGCTGAGAATTCAGAACTGATTTCTTGCCTAGACAAGTATCTGAGTACCTGTTCTCCACTGAGCTGAACATAATCGCTCTGAAAAGGGCCACTTGAGGGAACAGGCAGAATTCTTAACAAGACAATAGGTTAAATTCACTCCCTCCCTGCCATGTTTTTCCTTTTCACCAACTGTACCATCACTACTCTTTCAGCAGCATCCAGATGCAAACAATCAACTCTTTACCATCATTACATTTCTGATCCTAATCTTGCTATCTTGGCTCTTTTACACTGGAGCTGCTCCAGAAAAAGTCTTGCAACTCCCAGCCATGCCTTTTCTGCACATCCTTTCTAGCCACATCTGTCCATCTAGGAACTAACAAGATTAGAAAAGGGTCTGCTGTGGCACTTGTAGTCTCATTATGACCACCCAGCAGATTCTGCCAGGAAAGAAAGTCCAAAAAGGGACAGTAACACTCCCTGACAGCTTGTCTTCACACATACAGCAGGAGAGATTTTGGCTGCTCATAGCAATCCTCTCAGTCCATACAGAAATCACTGCTTGTGTGACAAAGGACTACTACAGAACATTCTCCTATATCATGCTTGTACATCAAGCAGGAATAAGCACTAGACATGATGGCAAAAAAAAATGGAGCCTTAACTATAAAACTACTGACTGAGCCAATAAAAAAACAACTTTGATCATTACCAGGAAGGGGAAAACTAGTAATGGGTGTACATTCACACTTCCACAAGTACATGGATAAACATCTGCTAAGACTACACTCGGAAACACCCAGTATAAACCAAAGGAAGTCTTAAGTAAACC
Source organism: Eurystomus gularis (assembly GCA_013400335.1). Taxonomy (NCBI): domain Eukaryota; kingdom Metazoa; phylum Chordata; class Aves; order Coraciiformes; family Coraciidae; genus Eurystomus; species Eurystomus gularis. Next base: position 38,847 of record VZZY01016172.1, read on the forward strand.
AAATTTAGAGCATGACCTTACAGAATCACAGAATGGTTTGGGTTGGAAGGGACTCTAAAGAGCATCCAGTTGTAACACCTCTGCCATAGACAGGGACACCTCCCACTAGAACATCTTAGCATACCTTAAGAGTAACCCATCCCCACCCTGAAATGTCTGCATATGGATTCTGCAAATTCAAGAAAAATGCTGCTTTTAAGCAGCAATGTTGAGTCAAGAGAAAGCCTGACACTCCCTTGGAAGAGCAGCAGACCAGCTGATGTTATTGACAGCACTTAGCTGGCACATCTGCAACCTCCCACAAATCAAGGAAGGGGAAACCCTCTGCACAAGGGGTAACATGCTACAGAAAGACATGGGAGAGCAGTTAAGGCACACAACTCAATGCTTATTTGCTTCATGCACATAGCCTGAGTCTCCACAGCCATCTGGGAGTGATCTATCAAGGCAGGTGGTTAACCACTCCACAGCTAGCCCTTGTTTGAGGGGAAACTAGCATGTTCTCCCCATCTAAAGGAACTGCCACAGGTGAAAGCCTCAAGAGGGTATACTCAAAGCTGTCGATAACATCGGTCACTACTCTAGGGCCTGTGGATTTATTCACAGACTATACAGGCTCACAGGCTACTAGAAGAGTGCTAATTTTTCCCCTTTCCCCAAGCTTTGAAGTCACAGGCATTGATCCTTCCACAGGGCAATCTGAAAGCTTAGAGCAACCTCATCAGGTTTACTTGTAAGCCAAGAAGAACTTGAGCTTTTTCAGTCTTTTGCAACAAGCACTGAAGATCATCTGTCTTCCAGTTTCACAAATTCAGACTGAAGTTTGCCAAGTCTTGAATTATGATACTTGGGCAGGTCACGAAGATAACAGCTACCTGGTTCACAGTATTTTAAGCTCCAAATCAGGCAAAACTCGGCACTGTTTGGTTTGCAAACTGCTTCCCATCACAAACTTTATTAAAGAGAAAAAGCTCTCAAGAGATGAATACTCAGTGTTACAAAAGCACCCCAAACTGAAATAAGTATATTGCAAAAATACTAACCCTCCAACCCATAATTTGCAAATGTCCCTCCCCAGGTCCTACAAACTGCTCAGGTGCTCACAGTAGCAAACTCCCTTTACTGTCATCTTCCTTTTCCCTGCTGGTTGGCTGATTTCAGTGTCCTTAAACTGCAAGCTGGTGCCAAGATGATGGGGCCAGACTCTTCTCAGTGGTGCCCAGTGACAGGACAAGGGGGAATGGGCATAAGCTGGAACCCAGGAGGTTCCATCTAAACATGAGGAAAAACTTCTTTCCTGTGAGGGTGCCCAAGGCTGGTCCGGGCTGCGGAATCTCCTTCTCTGCAGACATTCCAAACCCACTTGGACGCAATCCCGGGCAACATGTTCTGGGTGAGCCTGTTTTAGCAGTGGGGTTGGACAAGATGACTTTCAGAGGTTCCTTCCAGCCCCTACCATCCAGTGATTGTGTATCTGAACTGAAAGAGATAAATTGTCAACAGACTTAACCATCTTAACCCTCCAATATTTACTCTCCAAACCCAAGTCCTAAAACTTTTACCCAGTCCCAGCGCTGCTGATGGTCTCAGCAGCCTTTCTGGCACATGCCTGAAGGCAAAATGACAAATCTTATTCTTGAATGAGAAAGGCTTTCCCTCAGTTCTGAAAGGGCACAAAATTACCTCCCCACTTCATTCTACTTCAGGCAACCTCAAACCATCAACTAGTTGACAGTTCAGTTTTAAAATGGTACATCCTCTACCCAGCCCTCAAGTCAGTCCTACTGCAATCTCCAAGCTAGGCTTTTTATATTAAAAAAGTCTAACTCTACTCTTTTCTGTTCCTAAAGGTGTGCTCACCTCTAGCATCCAACAAAATCCCACCACAATCAATTAAAAGCTCAGTGTGCTCTGTTAAATCCTTAAACCAGCTGAGACCTGGACAGGCAGCTGAAAAGCCTGAAAAGAACACATCTAGATAAGGCCCTCTCAGATGATTAGCATTTAAAAAAAGCTGTCCCAGAGAAATCAACTATTGCAAAATCAAGTAACAACTGGCTGCTCAACACGTGGTTTGAATGAGTCAGAACAGCAGGGGGAAAAAATATCATCTTTTTTGGCATGTCAGACAGTTCTTCCCACTCCCAATTCCTCTCCCACGTGCTTCCTCACTTTTTATGAAATGATAATCAGAGGCAGCCCAGGAGTCAACTACATTATGCTGGACACACATAAGATGCCCCATCCTCTGGACACTTGCAGCAGAAAAAAAAGAGTAGGGGGGAAGCAAGAGAAAGGAAGAACCAGTAACCCCTGACAAACAGCCCAAAAACTTGTGCGTTAAAAGATTAAATAATTTCCTGTGGTCACAGAATTTTCCCCAAAGCTAGGTCTTAACAGAGATACTCCAAACCTTTGGATGGTATCCAAACAGTTCCCTTTGACCTAAATTTTCCTGTCCAAATATCCAAAGGAACATACAAAAGGTTCTCACACTGACTGTACTTTAAGTTACACAAAATAGTCTGTGTACAGTAATGAGACTGAGCTGGAAATTTAAACCCAAATCTTTAGCACAGATCCAAACTGTTAATGGAAGTAGAATCTTCCTTCATAATTAGACATTGTATTTGTAATCAAAACAGCAAAATTTGCTCTTCAGGACCTCCTGGGAGCTTTTACTGATCCCAAGCTTTACTTGCCAGATGTTAAAGGGCCACGAACCTGTGAGGGCCATGGAAGGCCAACAAAACGCTGAGCTAAGATGTAGCAAGATGATGTTTTTTTGCCTAAAATTTAGAAAATAATTCCCATTCTGCTTAGAAAACAAAGGAGGTGCTCAGATCTCAGATAATATAAGTGTATACTATATCCCCAAGGACATTAGAAATTTACAACTTGTATTTCAATGTCAGATCTTTCATAATTATTCACAGGCCCTTACCCATGTCACAGAATCACAGAATGGTAGGGGTTGGAAGAGACCTCTGGAGATCATCTCATCCAATCCCTCTGCTAAAGCAGGGTTAGCCAGAGCAGGCTGCCCAGGATCATGTCCCGGGGGGTTTGGAATCTCTCCAGAGAGGGAGACTCCACAACCTCTCTGGGCAGCCTCTTCCAGGCTCTGACACCCTCACAGCAAAGAATTTCTTCCCTCCTGCTCAAATGGAATCTCATGGGTTCCAGTTTGTGCCCAAATATCCCTTTTCCTGTCACTGAGCACCACTAAAGTCTGTCTCCATCCTCTTGCCCCCCACCCTTTAGCTATTGATAAGATGCCACCCAAGTAAAGTGTCAAAACAACACCCGGAGGACAGTAAAAGATGTGGAAACATACTACCTGTGAGAAAGGGACTCAACATTCGGAAGATGAAATACAGCATTGAGAACAAAGGTCAATGCAGTCCAATACCCATGGGGACACATGGGTAGCATGGGGCCAACTGGAGATGCTATTTAGGCCTGGCTCTTCTCTATCCTTTCCCTCAAGACTCCTCCAATATCCACTAGAACAAGGATGTTAGAAGGCACACCTTTGCTTAGTCTTTTTATTGTCTATTTACAGAGCGGTTCCCTGTGAATTTGCAATCCCTTTGTGAGTTCACAGACATACTCCGCCTCTACCTCCTTCTGCAGTAACAAGCTCCAGAAGTTCACTATATGCTGTACAGAAATACAGTCCTTCATCTGCTTTAAACCAATGTCCAAGTGTCTGCTGCTTCTCGAATTGCGGGATTTGCCAAATAAGCTTTGCATTCAGCCTACCCCACTGCCTTTGTGAATTCATAAGCCTCAGACACCTCCCCACACTCTCTCAAAACTGGAAGGTCCCAGCACTTTCATTCTCTAGCTAGAAGGCAGCTGCTCTACCCCTTTATCATTTTACAGGTCTTTCTACATCTTCTCTAACTATACTCGAGGGGGGGAAGTCAGAACTATAATACTCAAGTGAATTTGTGCAAGTGCAGCAAGTTTTATATAACAAGAAAACGACTCCCTCTTATTCTCAGTACCCTCCTTGATGATGCTTAACACTGTTGGCTTTTTTCTTCCCTGCTCTCACACATTGATAATGATTTTGGACAGCTATCGACAAAAGACTCTCCAATCTTCTTCCAGAACTGTAAAAGCCAGTTTCAACTTTAGCATCATGTAAATGCATCTGCAGATTATTTTGCCCCTGGATGCACTGTTCTGCTTCTACCTGAACCTCACCTGCTTTGTCCATCCAGTCAGTTTGGGGAGATTCTTCCAGTTTTCCTTGCCACCAGTTCTGCAATGCCTACCTGAAAGGGCTTCCTACCATCAATAAACTGGGAGATTGTTGCACATGTCCTCCTCTGGGATATCAATAAAAATATTCAAAGCATTAGGCCCAGAATTTACCCCTCAGGCTCTAAAGGTGATTCATCTTTACTGCAAGAGCATGCAGTAACCCTGCCCATTGCTTTCCACCCTTGAATGAGCTTTCAAGCCTTAAAGGAGCTTTCCTGCGATGCTGCAGCAATATCAGTTCCTCAGAGTTTGGTGTGGGACATCAAATCTGTTACATTCACTAGATTCCGTTTATCCACATGCCTGAAGTCACAGCCAAGGCAAGATTTTTTTACAGAAGTCATAGTGGTTCTTATGAGACTTTATCCGCATGTTCAGTGGTTCATCTTTACCACTAATGGTTTTTCCTAGCAAGATGCCCAACAGTGTGTAGTTCCCAGGCTCTCTCCAGAGACCTTTGCAGAAAAGTTACACTGACAACCCACCAAGCCTCTGGCACAGGAACTGTTTGCAATAGAAAATTATGACAGCATTTGCCTGCACCTTTCTAGTTTTATATCAGAATTTTCAGGACTAATAAATACTGTTGTGTGCACATTTCACAGGCTTTTGTATTCTCCTTCTTTGCATGAGCTTCTTGCTTTAAGAGCCAATCTTTTCTCCAAAACAGCTCCTGGGCCCTTGCCTGGAGCCACTGCAGGGGTGTCAGGCCTTTTCTTGCCATGAAGCATGTTTCACCTAGGCTTCTAAACCAGGAGGTGCAAGTCTCTAGGTTGTATGCAAGCATCTTTGCATACATTTGCATACATTACAAAGGGTCCTCCTTCTGCAGTTTTTTAGACTGCTTCATTTCAAAAAAAATGTGGACAGGCTGGAAAGGGTCCAGAGAAAGGCCATAAAGACGATCAAAGGACTGGGAAGCCACCATATGAGGAAAGGCTGAGAGAACTGGGATTGTTCAGCCTTGCAAAAAGAAGGCTCAGGGTAGACCTTACATGATGTCCCAGTATTTAAAGGGTGGCTACAAAGAAGATGTATACTCCCTTTTTCCAAGGCATCCCATGGAAAAGACAAGGGGTAATAGAAGCAAGTTACTCTTGGGGAGATTTTAATTGGACACAAAAGGAAAATTTTTCACAACCAGGACAATCAGTCATTGGAATAATCTCCCCAGGGAAGTGGTGGGGTCCCCAACATTGGGGAATTTAAGACTCAGCTGGACAGGGTGCAGGGCCAGCTTGTCTAGACCAGGCTTTTGGCAAGAAAGGTTGCACCTGATGATCTTTGAGGTCCCTTCCAACCTGGTATTCTATGATTTTTTGCATGGATCCCTTTCCTAAAATAGAATCTCCATATAGAGAATAGTCAGCCTGTTCTCTCCAACCACACATGCAACCTAACCATACTGTGACAGCCAGAGAAGTTCTCCAGCTAATATCTGTCCTAAGCAGCACAGGACTTCCAGCCATGGAGATTCCATAGCAAGTCCCACCTCAAAACACACCCAGTGTTTTTACACCATTATAGTTATCCCATCTGCACATCCTACTGTGTGGACTGTTAGTCACAAGCAGGTGCTCTTCCACACAACAGGAGAGAAGTTGACCCCAGTGTTTTCCATGCTCCCAAAGTTTAGCACCTGCCAGCCTGAAAGACCAAATACATAAGCAGCTCCACAGGATTGAAGTCAGCTAAGTTCCAAGAGCCCAAATCTGAAAGATCAAGCACTGCTGGTGCATCAGATCATGGCTGAACCCCTCTGCCATTATGATACACCACAGAAAGAGCATGAAGCATTAAACACCTGGGAGCAGTTAGCATTTATACAGTTAACTGAATATCAGTTATTTCCAAATATTTGTTCTTTTAAGAGGAGAAGTTGAATACTCCATTTAGCTTGTATCAGCTGCACTGTACCCACAGGCTGAAAACGCACCATGCGTGAGTTGGAACTACAATAAAACATTTGAACTAGATACAGCTCCCTTTGTTTGCTGTAGGATTAAGTTATGCAGCAAGACTTTCAGTGTGTACAGTACTTAAGTCCCACTCCAACTCAGTCTAAAAACAGATTCCAGTTAGCACAGGAAAGCAGAGTGTGCCATCTTCCCATCCGAAGTTCATAAAGCTCAGGACTGCTGTCTGAGGTGGCATGTTCAACCTCACACAGGTTCAAGTCCACATAAAAAGACAAATAAACCAGGTTTCATACCTAAAACACGTCAGATTTTCAACCCCTACAAGAGTATGCCCTACCTTGCAAATCAGAGGCCAGGTCCTGTTCTCAGTGCAGGCAGTGATCTGCAAGTCTTGTCACCTCAGGTGGATTCTCATCACATACTTTTACACCAATCTCAGCTTTGAGGGGCTGTTTTAATACACAAAGTAAGATGCTAGTTATGATTCAGCACTGTTAACGAAGCTCTATCACTTATCCCAGCAAAAGAGAATGCTCACATGGAAGAAACCAATTGGGTTCCTACTTCTAAAAAAAAAAATCTTCCTTTCTTCCCAGTCTTATTTTTATTCAGCCTGTGAGCACACGAGATTATCCACATTTACAGCAATGCTTGGGAATTGATTGTAAACATCCTGATTACTAATGCTTAATATGTTCTCTGACTTTGAGCTGTGCCACACAGCCCCAGTAACCACCTGAAGGTCTTTGCTGTGAAAGCACAGAAAAAATCTAGCCTTTAATCGTCAAGCTTTACACCAGGAAGCCAGAACATCACTTTACATTGCTCAGCACAAGCAGCTTAAGGTTGTAAACTTCAGGTTAATTGATATGATTTGAGAAAGTAACACTGGTACTTTTGCTTCCCATCACAAACCAGCAACTCATTTGCCTTTTACTTGTTACAGTCCTTAGAGAGTCAATTGCAAAATTATGTTTCATTTGACACTAGACAGAGCCCAAAGTTTGTTGGCTTTGGGCTTTTTGTTTTTAAGAAGTGCCTACAGCTAGCCAGGTGAAACTACAAAACCTCAGTGCTCTGGATCACCAAAGGTGACCAATAAGACCAGGCTGGACAGGGCTTTGAGGAACTGGGTCTAGTATGAGGTGTCCCTGTCCACGGGACCACCAACCTAAACCATTCTATGATTCACATCATTTCCCAGTGCACCAGCTCCAAAATACAAAACCACAAGGCCCACCATCAGCACCAAGTAGTATTTCTCCGATCCAAGATAGCTGCAAAGTAGAGTAGACTTACTTCAATATTTAGGTACTTCAAGGCATCTTGGTAGGATAACCATTTACTTTGTTTCCACTGCATCTGACAGACAAATTATAAAAAAAAGCCTAGACTTTGATTTTACCTTTCATAAACAGTCCACAGGAAGCTTGTAACTTATTTACTACAGTACAAAAAACCTCCAAGAGATTACAGATTAGAAGACAAGCATTTAAGAAAGTAAATGGGAACAGATTTGTGACATCAACTTAAAGAAGAAAGCTTCACTGTGGACTTGCAGAATGGCTTACAAGCCCTACACTTCAAAGGACTAAGAATAACATCTTGTTAGCCCTCTCCTTTTACTACTTAGTCACTCTTGGACATTATCAAACACACACTAATACTTTCAGACACCTTACAAAGGCTTTGCAGCAACTTCTCTCAATGAAGGAAGCCAAGCTCTGGGCTGCAGATGCTTTGAATTGCTTGTGGCTCTGGAACTGGAAGGGCCAAGCCAGCCAGCCCAGAGAGTCCTTCCTAGAAGTAAGAGAACACCAAGATGCTGTCTGGATGATGGCCCAGCCAAACTCCAGCAGGGTAGGATACAGGCAGAACAATCCACTCACCCAAGATCTTCTTTCAGATTTACCCTGCTGTCTTACACAGGGTTTTATTGCACATACACCAGGTTGCTGGAACGTACATTTAATGACAACACCATTAGCTCTCTCCTTGCCTACACAGAACTCCTATGACTAACTTGAATAACTGATCTACAGCATTCTTTCTGGAAGCCCTGCAAGATATTTATGGTGAGAGGGAAGAAGACAACGAGAGGTACAAAGCACAGTGGTTTATGTCTCGTGTCTGCTACTACTGCAGCCAGTCACTTGAATAAATGCAGGCCACCAGAAAAATAATTAGCACCAGGCTGAGCTGATGCCCCTTCCACCCTTAAAAGGAGTTTCTCAAGTGCTCAGAAACTGGACCAGCCAGTTTCTGCATATAAATTTCTAGATTAGCAATACAAAAACCTCCTTTGGATTTCAGAATGAATCCAGATTACTAAGAAGGAAAAATATTATCTAAGCCTGGTATCTACAGCAAGATCTATCAAAATGCATTACGGCATATCAGTTCTGTTCTCCTGCAATGCCTGGTGAGACCTTGTTCTACATGTGCATTCTGCTTTCATTTTAACTGAGTGCCTGAGAGCTCTGATCAGACCCTCTGAAATCTGCCAGGCTTTGTTATTAAAGCCTATGGAAGGTTTCCATGAGGATCTTCAGCAGGGAGGAATATTCTACTGTTCTGCCTGCATATCCAGATTTCTCCTTTTTTTTAAACCAATTTTGAGGCCAAAGAGCTTTCTTCACAGAGACTGAAACTGCACATAAATGAACATCACTGACCTAGATAGCAGAAGCTAATAAAATGCAAAGAAGCGATGTTCAATTACATGTGGGATGCAGATGAAAACAGAAAACACTGCACTAAAATGGAATTTTTTTCAAAGCCTTCATGAAGCTCTGCTCCCAACTGAATCCTTAATTGTTTCTTCACCCAAAGGTCCTCCCACTCCAGCACTCTTCCAGCACTGCTGACGGAAAAGCGCTTGGAGGAACTCCAAAACCCACATCGGTTGCTTCAATTAGAAAAGCAAATACAACCACAAAAATACTTCCTGTCGAGTTGAAAGCACCAGGTTAAACCAGCCCAGGTAGGTATCCAGATGCCAAAGGACCTCACTTTAGAAAATTTACACCATCTGTTTACCAAGCCAGGGCTCTGGACAAGGCAGCACAAACGTGAGCTGAAATCCTTTAACACACAGCATGGCTAACAAATGGACTAACGTTCCCACTCAAGAGTTCTTCTATTGACCCCTCTAAGGCTGCAATATTTTAGCACCAGATAGGCCCAAGCCAAAACCAAAAGACTCTTTTCTACAAATATGTCTGATTTTGGCTTATGTAATGCCATGTGTCATGAAGTTGTTTATACTTTTCCACAGCAAAGTCCGCTCAACTGAAGACAGCAATATGAGTTAGAGCAAGCCTAAAACCAGTTACAGACCTACTGGAACTCCAAACTTTGATGTGTTAGAGGGGAAACATTTTACAAGACTTTGAGAAGGCCCTCATTGCCATTTTGAGGATCCACAGCACAGTGCAGGAACCAAATCCAGCATGTCACCATATCACACAACATCCATAAAGAACTACCATAAACTTGCCACTGGATGTATGGTTCCTGTGTACGGGCTCTGTGAACCAGCTGGTAGCCAGATGCAGGATAAAATCATCCACTCATTTTAAGAACATCTTGGGAAAGTAAAAAATTGACTTTATTAGCTCAATTCCATGCCAAACAAGTCCATTAAAGGTCTCACGACAGTTACCAGTGACATCCCTCAAAGCCATTTGTATTAAGCTGTATCACTGGCAGTAGATAAAGACCTATTCCAGTGTTACTTCAAATTAACATCAATAAAGCTACTTGTCCCCTTTGCCTTTCCCAAAGTACAGCATTCCATTTGGCTGCAATACCTCAATTTCCCCAACATTTCATACATCTAGCTCCTTTACCAAGTCTTAAACTCAGCCTGCTCCTCACCTGCCCATTTAAAACCTAATAAAATAAGTGTCTAGACACCGGATTCAGGCAGTGGTTTTGTTAGCAAAAAAGAATACTACTAGAAATACGTAGGATTTGAGAAGTTATGGTTTGGTTTTGTAGACATTCAAAACTATCGATTTTTCTACAAAGAATCAACAAATGTGGATTAAGTGACCTACTTCACATACAACAGGCTCTTCCAAAACTACACAAGCTCGTAGACTAACAGGAAAAGGATTAGCTAAGGGTAAGGAGCAGGTAATCAGCTCAGAGTGGATGAGACTACCATAAATTACTGTAAAACCTCTTCTGTTCAACACTGAAATGTTCTTTAGGTTAGCAAGGCAACAATGCCAAAATAGGAGTTATTCAAGAAGTCAAAAGCAAGTATAATTACAAAGACTAAGTGTCTTAAAATACTGAAATCGTATAACGGTTTGAGTTGGAAGGTATCTTAAAGACAATCTAGTCCAACCCCCCTGCCATGTGCAGGGACACCTCCTACTAGAGTAGGCTGCTCAAAGCCCCATCCAACCTGGTCTTGAACATATCCAGTGTTGGGGCATCTACAGCCTCCCCAGGCATCCTGTCCGGTGTCTCAACACCTTAATAGTGAAGAGCTTCCATCTAATTTCTAAATCTCTTCCAGTCTGAGGTCATTATGCCTCATCTTCTCACTGCAAGCCCTCATAAAAAATCCCTCCCCAGCTTTCTTGTAGACCCCAAATTCTACCACCTGGTTGTTAAAACCCTGGATAATGACATGCACCGATGCACACCAACCTTGTCATCACTGCTGATGAAAGATCCTCAAGTCATTGTCATTACTACAGTGAGAACAGGACAGTGCTCAGGAGATGTCAGAGCAGAGCCACACTTAGAAGGGGTCAGAACAAAGAGAAAATATTTTGCTGTCAGGAGCCATGCCACGTCCACTACATGACTGGTAAAAGTGGAAACAAGCAATCCACCTGAAAAAAGTTATTTGTGAACCAGAAACCACAATAAAAGGCAACGAGGATGAAAAATCTGAAATAGCAGAGATTCCAAAGAAGCACACAGAAAAAAGCATGGCTAAGAGCACAGTATTCGAGGAAAGTTATGAATTAATGCCATGCCCAAAGCTAACAGCCAGCTTAAATTTTACAGCAGACCAGACACCTCAAAATTATGAGCTTGTTAGAACCAAACAGATAGAGTCAAACTTACTATATTTGACAGATTTGATACACAATTTGAGACAGACACAGATTGCCAGTGTCCACAGCACTCCTTTCCTATTGCCTTTTATTAAGTGCAAGTGGTTAGTAATCCTTTAATTGCATCTAATTTTCATCTCTGCAAGCAAGGTTGTCCTTGTGTACTACAAACAACTGCAGAGTCACACAATACAGAAACAGAAGAAGAAATTTTCATTTAGCTCATCAAGTACTTTATGCCTTTATTTTAAAAAGACATTTGAGGGATACTGGTGGTGTTTTAATATAAAACCATAAAACTGTTGCACACAAAGCTGTTCAAAACACCTGCCTAGGCATAACACATTGTGCTAATCTTTAACCAGCCCTATCCAAATTAGACCCATAAGGATTCATTAAAAACCAGCCAAACCAGAACAACTGTACTCTATGGAAAACTAAAAAAAAAACCAAGTACACAAGGTCAGTGTAAACATGTTCTTTAATATCACCAAAGAAATTTAGAAATCCAAGTCTTGGGTGGGTTTCAAATAAATAATCTTTTTGATTAAGCGTTTACATATAAAGGGAGCTCTCAAAGCAGCAGTGCACAGTTCAATTCCTCCCTGCTAACACATCTCCAGCAAGAGAATGTACAGTAGGTAGTGCACACCGGAAAAAAAACACAATCATGACATATGGCACACTTGCCATCTTTGATGAAACCACTAAATACGGTGTTGAAAAGGCGGGGAGGCATGCACTGCCCTTGAAAGCACCACTATTTTCCCCACAGCCTTTTTACCAGTATAACACAAATAAGAAGCCTTGGAATACAAGTCACCTTTCTGCTTCTAAAAAAAATCCACTCTCAAAGATTAATGCAGCAGTGCTCTAATATAGAAACTGTACTCCTCAAACTGATGTTGCAGCATAGCATATCATCCCCAGCCCAATTGGTCTCTAGTCAGGGACATCTACTCTAAACTTTAAATTCCCCTCTAATAACTGCAGAAGTAACCCAGAAAGCTTAAGGACAGGTAGGAGCTGTTGTTTCTTGTACATCCCAGCCCAGTGTACTGAAAAAATCCAAGACATGACAGGCCTTGAGAAGGTGTATGGTTGCCCAGCAAAATATCTGGAATCCTACATCACTCAAAACCTTCCAAAAGTAAAAATTCTTCCTCAAGATTTGCCTTTCTTAAACAACTCCATTATTCTGCTGTAAAAATATACCCGATGTGAAGTTTCTCACATCAAGAAGACATAGCAATCCAGAAAGACCAACAAGAAAAAAGAATAGTTATAAACATGTCACAAATATACTTGCAAAAGTGTTACTGTAAGTTGTTTTCTTTAAGTACCTGTTCCATCAAAATATTTTTCTCTACAGATCCAGGTAGGGCAGCCTTCTGCTCTCTGTACTTCAACATGCAATCAATCTGTGATAAGCACTGCAGTACTCACCACAGAAGCACATAACCCACAAGCTCAAATTCCTCAACACAGCTAACCTGCTTTATTACCCTTTCTTCTCCATCTCTAACAAACCTGAAAAAGAGTTCTGCCTCTGAGTCAATAAAAACCAACGTGCTATGTAATACTGCTGTGTACCTACTGAATAAAGATCACAGGAGTCAAAAGATTGTTTCAGTTGCTAGCTTGGCTTTGGCAAAACACGGATTGGGCTAACACACTGGATACTTCACACATTGGAGTAGGGGAGGCTGCAACATTTAACTGATACAAAATAAAATATATCTTAGATTCCTAAAACTGTCAGTACACAGGATTCCCAAGTTGTTCCGAATACAGGAGCAGGGTAATCAGTTTTCAAGGAAAGCCACATAGTCAGTCAATCTGGCCAACTGCTGTTCATTTGGAATTGGTGGAACTGGAGCAGGTTCTACAAAGATAAAACAAACGCATCATTAATGAAATTAAGAAAGCAAATCCATCTGCAATACCATCCATCACAACATTAAGGAAAAAACAAATCAGAATTAAAATATTCTTATGGGGCCATATCTTAACCATATCTCCTACCCACACAGCTTACCCTGGCATTACTTTTCTGTCATCTGCAATTTTAAGTAGTCCGAGAGTTACTACTATTCGTGCTGTTAGTAGCAGGTTCCAGTAGTCAGCAGTTTCCAGATTTTTTTTCTGCATATGCTGCAGTCTGAATTACAAAGACTGACAGTACTTCCACTTGACAAAGGAGCTCCTGGAGCTCCTCAGTTATTCCTTTCCTCACAAGTTGCCATAGTGAAGACACCAAATACATTTACTGAGTGATCTGAGTAACACAACACAGTAAAGTACTGTGTGGGCTGCAAGAGAATGCACACGTGGGTCCTTACATGGATGTCAGCTAACCAGAGATGACAGTTTAACAGGTTGGAAGACAGATGACCAAAGCCAGGGAGATGTTAGGAATTAAAAAAAAAAAAATCAGAAAAATAGCAGGGAAATTTCTATTTACTCTTTCTGAAGAGTTAACAGGTTCAGTTAAAGCAGACATACTGCTGCAAGTATGTGATAGAGGAGGCTGACAATCAAAAGAATGTTTTCAAAAAGCAGACTCCAGCTCTTGAAACTGGCTTGGAATTAAACCTGTAAATTCAAGACACTTTTGGCAACTCTTAGATACAGCAAGCCATCACTTCAGAGCTGCTGTCACTTCCTTGTGACCAACAGAGACAACGGTGGTTTGAGAATCACTGTGACATAACATATTACACCTTAATCTATAGTTGAGCTCTGATCAAAACCAAAAGATTGCTTTGTTCTACTGGGAAGACTTCAGAAGTCCCACATCACACAGAGGCAATGAAACCTACTCAGAGTTGCTTTGTGAAGCAATTGCCTCTACGTCAGAAGATTTTAGCCAAAATAGTTTTGGTTTGCAGGAGTTGTCTACCCCTGCTTTGGAATCTGTTCCTTACTTCAGCTATGAAAGTGGGAATCTCGGGCACTCAAAATGTGAGGGAAAAGAAAGAAGAAATGTTGACATAGCACCTGATTGGGGTGGAGCTTTTTGAGAGGGGAACAACAACATTCATTTCTCTACGACCCAATTCCTATTTTGTGGTGCTGGTGAAATTGTGTTTATATTAATCATGCAAGTTTAGATATGCAAGATTATATATGAATGGAAAGTACCTGATGAAGGAATAAATCTGTTAAAGGAAGCTTCTAGCACACCTGAAGAAAAAACACAGAATTTAGTCCAGTGGACCCATTTTACAGTTCTACACAGCAAGCCAAAACTCGATCAAGGGGTCATTAAAGTTAAACCTTTCAACTTACTGTGTTTTAATTCATAGCTACAAAGTGAAACACCCAAGGCTCAGCTGCTTAGACATGCAGCTTCAAAACAGATTTAAAATCTCCTGCTTCTTTCTTTCTCCTCAGCTAGTTCTTACACTCCCTTTTGGATAAGAAACACACGCAACTAGTTCCCACTGCTTGTAAGCACTGTGTATTTTGCAACCAGTTCATAAAATACAACACTGATCACATACAAAAGCTCAGGGCTCTGGCTGGTTATGTGCCCTGAGGGATACATTTCAGCACCTTGCCTGGCACCTGTTTGTTATAATCTTCTGGGCTCTGAACACCTCCAAATTCTGCCCATACAAACAGTACATTTTCTTCTGCCCTTTTAGATACGCTGTGATTTGGCTCCTTCTTCCAGAGCAGTACTGTGCAGTTTAGAAGCAGCCACTTCATCCTGCCTTTGTAGCTTAATATTTATTTTTGCCTCAGCCAGCTATAGACACAGCTTTAGCAAAAAAAAAAAGCCAAGTATTTCTGCAGGCTGAGCTTTGCAGGAACAGATATTGTTATCAACACCATGACAGTGAAGAAAAGATCCAGTAGAATAATTTAAGAAGCAAAGGAAATTATACAAACAACTGGACCTCCTCAGAACACAAAGATCCACTAGATCCCTGTCCAAAGAAGTTTTACTTCTCCTGAAAAAAATTCTCAGCTTCAAAATGGTATATTTTCAACTCATCTTTATTAGATTAAGCCATGTCATATGAGGTCACTCAACTTATGTTCCACTGAATCAGAGCCAGCGGCAGAGGAGGAGCAGGAGAAATCACAGCATATCCTGTCTGCTTTTGTTTAAAAAAAGTTAATTTGAAGATGTAGTTTAATCCAAACTACTTGTAAACCCAAACCAAACCCACTACTTTGTACTTCCCACATTTTATAAACATTCCATATTAAAAAGCTGCATAAGCCCCCACAAAAACATCCAAAAGAATACTATGAAAAATTTTAATTCTGAACTAACACCTCATTACTAGAAAATACTAAACTCCACCAGTAACGAAATAACAGCTCCACCTACCTGGCTTTTTAGGCATTACCATACGAGTTGAGAAGTCTGCTTGCCAGCCCTGTTCTAATACACCTGAAAAGGCATTTTTACAGTTGTAAGAACAAATAACTTATGTAAGTGCTAGAAATGCAAAATAAAGATGCAAATTAAGACCAATAGAAAACTATTTCAGTTCACTGCCTGTATGCTGTAACTCCAAGACACGTCTCTTCTAAAAATGCTTATATTTAGATGTGTGATTCAATAAATATCATTAAATAGCACGTGAAACTAGTTTAACCCACTACCTTCACTCTTCCCTCACCACTGAATGGCTTTAACATTTCCACACGTAGCAGGAAATGTTAAAGAGGATAGAGGATAACAAATGGTAACTAGCAGCAAATAAAAACAACAACAAAAATCAAACACTTCTCCAGAACCAAGACATTTTTCTCTATCCACCACCCCAACACTTCTCTTTAACAGCCTCAGAATTTGTACAGATGTTTCTGTTCATCATTTACAGCTCTCTGACCTCAATGATCTGTAGAAAAACTATTTGGTGAAGAAATGCAAAGTACCTTTCACAGCCTCTTCCACAGGAAGCCCGACAAAGGCTGCAAAATCATCTGCAACTATTGAGGTATACGCCTGAGAAACCAGTCCAAAGGCTCGTCTTCTAGTTGCATCTAAGAAGAGATAAACACTGTAAGAAGACTAGCAGACTAATCTGGAAGTAGATTAGTAGACTAATCTCCATAACTAGGGAACCTGTAAATTTTTTTCTAATTCTAACACATTTGGAAAACCATCACCCCCCTCCACAACCCCTTAGAACTAGCACTTTAGAAGTTCCCCCTCCCTTCCCACAATCCAGTGAAGTATCCCAGTCAGCAGCCAGAGGTAACAGCTTCCTCTATGCCAGGACAAAAGCCCTCAGAAACCATATTTAACTTCCAAATACAGTTTGCAACACCTCTGGAACTGCTACCAGTACATAAATCAGTTTAGGAAACTCTGCATCTGAAGGCATTCTTCATTTGCAATAAGCTTGCAGGTCAAATAGTTCAGAATCAGAAAAAAATAATGAAAAACCAATTCAACCACTCATGCCTTTTTCACCACATCTGCTTCGATACCAACACATCTGAAAAATCAGATGTTTTAAAGCTACAGAGAATGTTATTGCAAAATCCCTTGGCAGGCTTTTTAGCAGGCTGTACTGCCCTCTAGTAGCAAGACTTTTGCATGTTACTGTTACACAGGCTATAAAATGTTTGTCAAAAGACACATTAAAAGAAAAACCTTCTCAGAAGTGTCACAAGGTTCTGAAATGCCAAGCCAAGATCCCTAGATTAAGGGTGAATAGAACTGGATAACTAAGGGTCTATTTTGCTATTAGGTAACAAAACACACGGCGCCTGAAGTTCCAATATGAGAGAACATACAATCCCATATGCAGTCCTAAACAGTTGCGTTTGTCTCTACAAGTTTTTGTAATGAGCTTTGTTTACACCTAACACCTAAAATCCTTAAGTAAAACCTACAAAAACTTGGCAACAATCTTCCTGACCTGAATTATTTTTCATAATAAGTAGTAACTCCTCTACCCATCTATTTGTGTTTGAGCACAGAGAAAATTTAAAGCAACATATAAGTCCATGCTCCCTCCAGAAGTGCAGTTCATACCTCTAAGTGCTTCCATGATTGGCTGAATCGTCTCAGACCACTGATGCGCACTGATTGCTGTATAGATTCCTGGAAAGTCTCTCTGCCAGATTCTTTGTCCTACCGACCAAACTGCGCTAAGTTCAGCATTTGCCTGTAGCGACAAAAAAGAGACCAACCCCAGTTAATCCAGAACAGTCTACTGTCATTTGGTCAACTAGACTTCAGAGCACCCTGTCAGAAGAGCAACCAAATTGGGTAATAAAGTAATATTTTCAATTGTAAAGAGATCCAATTTGTTTCTGAAGTTAAGACTCTATTACTTGGTTCAATGAGCAGGAGATTCATCAACACGTACACATAAGAAAATACTACACTTTGAGATGTAACCTTCCTGAAATAACTCATGCAATGAGCTCTTCCCCTAAGAATGATTCTTCACATGAAATGCAAGTTACACTAAAAAAGCCAGATTATTCAAAGAATGACAGAATCATTAAGGCTGGAAAAGACCTCTAAGATCATCAAATCTAACCATCAACCCACAGTATATGCCAGAATATTGCTAGGTTTCACAGAAAGGCCAGGTAAAAATTGGTCCAGATTATTATTAATTCACCTACTTTTTTCTTGAAAAAGTTATTTCAAAACCATCTGACAGGTCTCACCTTGACCATGTGGTTTCTCAATATGAGGCTGCAGAATGCTTGTTTCCTTGTGAAGTGTTAGGTTTTTAGTTTGAGATCATCCAACAGTCAACTCTGGGAGCATTTCTGGTATTATATTTAGCTCAATCCTCAAAAATGCATCTTTGATCTAAATACAGTGCAAATCAAGTGCCTTCGGGAAGTTAAGCAACTCAGTGTGTCTTATCTGAAGCCACTTGTCCCTGCACAAGGAATTTTGCACCCTCCTGTGGAATGCAGCCCCACCTCGGAGTCAAATCCATTGCCTTCTTCCAGCTGGCTACCCTTTATCATGTGGCTTTCTACTACAAAGTCTACAGATTTACTGAATTCCACTGCACCACATCATTGGTGAAGGAACAGAAGTAACAAAGGAGCAACTAGGACACATCTTAAAGCCCAGTATGCCATCTGCTGGGCAAGCAGTTCACAGCACAACACTGAGCCCAAGGCTACCCACCGAACAGAATCCTTGGCAGGAAAAAAGTCATTACTGTCAAGCTTATGTGGAACCGGTTTAATATCAAACAGCATTTTATGAAGTACTTACAGATTTGATAGCAGGAGGGATTCTTTTCCAAAGATACCGCGCGTTATTCCTAAGAAAAATGAAGTTAAAAAGACTTCTTAGTAACCAAATGTTTGCTACAAGGACACACAGAAAGGTTTCTCCAGATGCTACAATTAAGTCTCAGTGCTTTAAAAATACTTCTTCTACATCTGCTGAAGTAGGAAAACAAAGTTATTCTCAAGTAGACAACACAATAAATAGTCCATTAGCTTCCTCATTTAACACCGGTTTAGAAAAGGCTTCTCATTTATCCACGTTTCACAGGAGCCAGTTTTGCAGTTTTATTTTTGAAATAGCTGCGTCTTTGATGACCACATGTACAAATAGAAGCTTCTCATAGTGTCAGTGGTCATTTAGATTAGTTGTCTCCAAACTGATGACACGCTTCCAGTAGAAAAACACTGAGCATGTGCGCCCAGTACAGGTATAGCTGTAAGTTACACACATGTACTGCTGTGTTAACACAGTATGTATACTAAAAAGCTAACGAATAGAGAAGTTTAAAAGGCAAAAAAACACCTTTTAAAGATCTTTTACTTATTAATAGTACAAAAATAATTCCTCCATGTACCCACACCCTACTTTGCAGGCCAAAGATTTAAACTGGTTTGCACGTGCTCTTCCCAATCCAGCTTTGCCACATCCATTCTGGACATACAGAAATATTTAGTCATTGATCTACAGAGCACAGACATCAAGCAAATGGTTTACAAATTCTCAGAAAGATTTAAAATGCAAAAGAGAGGAAAAGACTCACTGCTTTTCATTAAGGTACAATTCTGTAACACCTCGATTCTGAAACTCCAAATCCCTTTGAATTAAGGTTATACGCATTAAACCTAATAACCAGTATCAGCATTCGGGGAATATGCCCAGAAAGAATATACAACACAAGGAAACCCTGAAACCTTCAAAACCCCTCACCCATGCTTACTTTGGCTTGATAATCAAACACGGCAGAGTCATTTATTCTGCCTGAATAAATAATCATCAACAAAACCGTAAATGTGGTGAATCAAGTTCACACAGGAACACGGTCATAACCCACCAGACCAAATTCAAAGGATTACTGCTTCGTGCAGATTTAGTTCATTCAACAGTATCCCTCATTTTTAGCATGTATAGTTCAGAGTTTCATTTACTTTTGAGTGTAATTTAAACACAAGGAGCAGCACACAAGCTCACTCAAAATATGCAGCCTTGAAAAGCTACAAATTGAACCACTGAAGCCTTCAACACATTCCAAACATGCAAATTTCACTATTTAAGGAACTTTCTTCCTAAAGACAAGCCATTTCCCTACAGTCTAAAACAGTGGGCAAGAGCAAGCAAATTAAAATCATTTTTCTGACAGAGCAAGGGGTGAAAAACTTAACTCCATTACTTTTTTTAAACACGGCACTGCCTACATGCATTTTGTTAGTCACCAGTTACCAATATTCTGGCAACTGCAGCTCAACCTAGTAGCCACAAATTCAGTACCTGCAGTTAAAGATGAAGACAAGCCACTTACATGTCATTATGCAACAGGTATAAAGCTAGAAGTTGGCCATAAACAAGGGGTGTTGCAATTCCTCCAGGTGCCTAAAAAACAAGCACAATTTGGTTACATATTTTAAGAGCAGTATCTTAGAAAAAAACAGCAAGAAGCTAAGTTTATTGAAAACTGAACACCCCAGGACAATTTTTCTTTCCACATGACTGTCAGAGTTGCTGTAGGAATGCACCTGTATCTTGCAATGAAGGGTTAACTTGCACTTGCCAGTTTTACTTTGGAAACTTAGGTCTATTTTGCCACTTGAATGAAGTAATGTTACATCTTTCATTAAACTAATGTTCTAGCTCATGCTCACAGAAGGGGTAACCACCTCACTTCACAGTTCCTCACAAACAGCTGGTTTTAAGCACTCACAAGTTCATTTATCTTGAGCTGAAGTTCACTTCAGGGCTCTGCACCAAAGTGGTTTTGTTCACTTGAATGGCCCTTCTTAAAAAATCCAAGCTAAGCTTTGACACTTTCCACACTTGAGACCTCACAAATCATACAAGTACAAAAAACTATAATAAAGTTAAAACATTTCGAAACTCTATAATCATTTAAAAGCTGAAAAGATTTCCAATAAGGCTTTAACAATTTATCAAGGGATAGTGCCCCAAGCACTCACAGGAAGCCAGTTACATAGCTATTTGATTTAATTGCATGTGTGATTTACAGGCTCAGCTAAGCTAAGCCAAAAGCAGGCTATTAGCGGATATCCTTGTCCCCAGCCATTCTTACACTGGTCCTGGGACCTCCATCTACATGAAAATACAAGTTTCTGCAACTGTTCCTTGAATGATGCCCAGTAACACAAAGCCAAGCCAATTCACAACACCTGTCTGAACTGCAGAAGTTCACCTTTGGCATGTCTCTGTAGTAGGAAGAAAATTCCCTAGCTTCTCTGCCAGGAGACTAGTGGAACATGAGAGAAAGCTAAATACCACCAAAAACAGACTCACAACCTATAGCCTTACTGAAGGAAGTTCTGTGGCTGCATCTATCCTGCAAAGAAAAAAATCAGCTTACATATCAACTCATGATCTGGAACACAAAAGCTGTCAGCAGATATGAGCATGCCCACAAGAATCTTGATGTGGATGCGGAAACACAGAGCAAATAACTTCCCTGTTTTATCAAAGCCTTTGGGAAGAGATCGCCAGGGGCATATCTGTTGCCATTTACTCTAGGAGACTGCTGATAGACAATAGAAGCCTGGAGCAGAGCACAGTCTAGAGTTCAGGGGCTTTCTAACAGCTCTTGGGGACCCACCAGAGTCCAACACCACACCACAGTGAGCAGTATACGTTAAACTTCTCCTGATGGCTGCAGAAGCAAAAAAGCCCAAAGCCTGAGCTCCATCACTGACACAACCCTCCTACAGCTCCACAGAGGCCAAAGACACAGCCAAAGCCATCACAACTCGGGTTCAGACATTGCCCAGCAGGAAGGGGTAGCCACACTCAGTTCTCCCACATGGTACAAGGGCACTCTTCTGCTCCTCACATGTGCTCACATGCCTATTGCTTGGGACAGAATAGAGTTCATATTTTCAACAAAACAACCTCCCTCCAGCTCCATTAAGACTCCACTTGAAGCACTATGTCCAGCTGTGAAGTCCTCAGCACAGAAAAGACATGGACCTATTGGAGCAGGACCAGAGGTCACAAAAATGACCCAAGTACTGGAACCCCTCCAGTATGAGGACAGGCTGAGAGAGCTGGGGTTGTTCAGCCTGGAGAAGAGAAGGCTCCAGAGAGACCTTCTTGTGGCCTTTCAGTACTTAAAGGGGGGCGGCCTATCAGCAAGATGGGGACAGTCTTTTTAGCAGAGCCTCTTACAACAGGACAAGGGGGGATGATTTCAAACTAAAAGAGGGGAGATTTATTCTACACAGAAGGAAAAAATTCCTTACTATGAGAATGGTGAGTCACTGGCTCAGGTTGCCCAGAGAGGTGGCCAATCTCTCATGCCTGGCAACATTCCAGGTGAGGTAGGACATGTCTCTGAGCAACCTGCTCTAGTTGAAGCTGTCCCCACTCACTGCAGGGTGGGTGGACCAGATGCCCTTTAAAGGCCCTTCCAACCCAAGCAATTCTATAGTCCTACAGAACTCAGGGCATACTAAGATGCTGCAGCACCATGGCGAGAACATGAAAGGCACGTGGGCTCAGCACAGAAATAGCACACAGGAACCTCAACTGAAGCTCAGTGATGCACACCCATAACTGGGCACCCCTTCCATTTAAGGATTATGTTTTCCATTGCAAGGCTGTGTGACTTGTCAACACCAAAGTTCTGCTGTGGCAAGTGATCACATATGGGATCAACTCTCCCCCTTCAATTGCTAGCATAGCAAGATCTAAAAATGCTAATCACTAAAGAATACATAGAAGAGGAAAACTCAGAGATTTTCTTTCAAGTCACTGCAGTGAGACACATGAGTTTCCCATACAGAAAAACCACTGGAAGCCCCACAAGATGAGAACGCATCTCTAGATATCACCTGGGAAAAGCTTTTACTATTAACATGGCACCACTTGGATTTACCACATGCTGTAGTCTGGTAACCTAACAGGGCATGCAACAAAACTTCAAAACTCATCAAAACAATAGAATTTAAAGCAGCACAAAGGAAGTTTCCAGTGTGAGTTCCCATAATGTGCACCATTGAATTAAGAGTCATTTTCCAGTACCCTGCTTGTCTTTTCTCAACCATATGAAATGCATGAACACATATGAACTTAGAACAGAATCATAGGATCGTTCTGGGTGGAAAAGACCTTTAAGATCATCAAGTCCAACCATTAACCCAGCACTGCCAGGTCACCACTAAGCCATGTCCCTCAGCACAACAGCTACACAGCTTTTAAACCCCTCCAGAAATGGAGGACTCCACCACTGCCCTGGGCAGGCTCCTCTAGGGCTTGACAACCCTTTAGGGGAAAACATTTTTCCTAATACCTAACCTAAACCTCCCCAGCACAACAAGAGGCCATTTCCTGTTCTCAGTTACTCCTTGGGAGAAGGGACAGACCCCACCTGGCTCCCGCCTCCTTTCAGGGAGTTGTGGAGAGCGAGAAGGTCTCCTCTGAGCCTCCTTTTCTCCAAGCCAAACAACCCCAGGTGCCTCAACTTCTCTCTCTCACACACCCCGTCCCAGAAGACCGTAATAATTACACTACGACACACTTACTTGTCCGCAGCTTCGGAGTCCGCAAAATGTGTTTTCTGGGGGAGCTTCTGCGCGAGCAGCACGTTTAACCGCTGAACGCCCACCAGCCTCGCAAACACGGGCAGAGGCGGGGGGCCGCGAACACCCTCCCTCCCAGAAGCAGGCCAGGCTCTCAAAAAAAGGCCCTTTCAAGCAAAATCCCGCACTCCCCGCGCCCGGCGTTGCTGCCGTCTCCAACCCTCACCGCCAGAAACGCTTGTGCCCGCAGCGCGGCAGCCGAAGCCTCGCCGGGGCCTCCGCCAGGCCCGCCCCAGCGTCGCGTCCCTCCCCTCACCCCCGGTACCTCAAGCTCCTGAGTCTCGCACTGCTCCAGGAGCTTCTTGAAGCTGAAGGAGCTCTCTGCCATCACCGCCACGGGCATCTTCCCCTCACGGAGCCCGCCGCCCGCCGCGCTACGTCACTTCCGTCGCAAGCATCACGCACTTCCGCTCTCCGGCGGAGGAACGGAAGCCGCTCTAGCCTCGCGTTTTTATGCCCTGGCGGACTGTGGGGCGGGGACCGGGGAGGGGGCGTGGCCAACACGGGGGCGCGGCCAGTGCACGGGGCGGGGCTGGGGGTGACGGGCAGCGGCTGGTCCCCCGTTGTCAGGGGTGAGGAGACGTCAGGGCTGGTGGGGTGATGCCTGGACCTGGGACTGTAGGGTCGCCTTGGGCCCGCAGTGGTAGCTATCTGCCCTTTTCCTCGCTTTAATTTTTCCCTTTTGCTTTCACCCTCTTCACCTATCGCTGGCAAAACAATAAAGGTTCGCTCTTTGATTGAAGCAGACCCCTTTGGCGTGGTTGCCTTAATTTGGCACTTCGAGATGACAGCAAATGAACCATCACACGTCCACTGAGTGGACTGTGACACAGGTTGAAGGAGGTTCTCCTCCCCCTCTACCCTGCCCTAGTGAGGCCACAGGTGGAGTGTTGTGTCCAGTTCTGGGCTCCCCAGTTCAAGAGAGACAAGGAACTACTGGAGAGAGTCCAGTGGAGGCTATGAAGATGCTGAGGGGACTGGAGCATCTCTGTGATGAGGAAAGGCTGAGAGCCCTGGGGCTGTTTAGCCTGGAGAAGAGAACACTGAGGGGATCTGATCAATGCTCAGCAATATTTGCAGAGCGAGGGTCAAGAGGATGGGGCCAGACTCTTTTCAGTGGTGCCCAGTGACAGGAAAAGGGGCAACAGGCACAAACTGGAATCCAGGAGGTTCCATATGAACAGGAAGAAAAACTTCTTTCTTATAAGGGTGCCAGAGCCTGGCCCAGGCTGCCCAGAGAGGTTGTAGATTCTCCTTCTCTGGAGCGATTCCAAACCCACCTAGGCATGATCCTGGGCAAGCTGCTGCGGGTGACCCTGCTTTGGAAGGGGTGTTGGATGAGATGTTCTTCAGAGGTCCCGTCCAACCCCTACCAGTCTGTGATTCTGTGAAATACAATGTAATGTAGCATCTATATGTCTCCTGTAAAATAGCACGTATGCCAAAACAGCCCACAAAATGCTAAAATGCTGTGTAACAGCAGATAGGCTATTTTATAGGTAGGACCATCCCTCTGCAGTGACCTTTCTGTGGCTCCAGTTCCCATCCTCAGCGAGGTCCTATCTTCGTGGCAGTACCAGGACCTCCGATAGCTGCCCACCTTGCCCCAGAATTGGGCTCAGAAGCCCTATTTATGACTTCAAGATTTTTAAAATTTATTTATGCCTGAAGGACAGGTTTTGAACATGTTCACAACACAGAGTGCATTCCTCGTCTGAGGCACAGGAATCAGTGAAAAATGGCAGGACTGCCACCAGATATTTGTAATTAGCAGGGTCACAGGTGGAAGCTCTTATTTTTTAGGAAAAATTAGCCTGAGGGCCTCATTTCCTGCAAACTCTTGCTTTCCGATACAACAAATTTGCTTTCCACTATCATCCACAGCCCCATATCCCTGGCCTCTCAGTGCTCCCCCCCACACCCCCACCTTCCATCCCCAAAACCATCCACAAAAACATTTATTCTTCATATTTGGCCAGAGACCCCTCCAGCCCTCCACAAGAAAGTTTTGCCCGGCCATGCTCAAGAGCCCCATCACCTCAATGCAGAATTAGGGTGCCCTCTGCAAATCTGACCCAGCTGTGGCAGGATGGTCCGGAGGTGTTCCCCACACTTTTGGGTTGAAAAAAGGAAAGAATAGGGATGCTGAGCCTCTCGATGCTTTGGTGTAAAGCCTGACCCCTTTGACAGGGAATCTCCGTGCTCCAGGAAAGGTTTTGGCTCTGGAAAAATAAAAATAAGGTGTGTTTATGTTTGCTTTGGGACCTGCCCGGAGGAGAGCATCTTGGTGGAGGGCTCCAGGCGATGGCACTGCTGCTCCGCTGGCTCAGGCACTGCTTGTCTCAGCAACCACCCTCATATTGTAACCTCATATCCCTCTCCTGTCCCTGCTGATCACATCAATCCTTGATGGCTCTTTGTTGCCCCCAGCTCCGTGCCAGCATGGGTTTGACATTCGGACATCTGAGGGGAATGTCGTCCTCACCTTTTGCTCCCATCCCCAATTATCTTGTGCTTTTTGGGAGGCGAGGCAGGGAGCAAAGCGGGTGGCAGCTTGTGGTGGCACTGGCAGGAGACCTCCCCTTAGTGTCAGTGGGGTTGGGGTCAGAACACCTTGGATCAGCCACCATGGAACACGTTGATTTGGGAAGGCTTCATCTCATGGTAGGATGTCATGGGGTTGCAATCCTCATCTCAGCGTAGATCCTCCTTCCCGGTGCCAGGTGGGAAGGCATGAGCTGGTTCTCGGCACCGCTGGCCACGCTGGGCCTGGGCAGAACCACAGCCTCTGTGCATGCTTCTTTCTGCAGGGCAATTATTTCATTTTGGGGAAAAAAAAAACCCCAACAAAACAGTACAAGTGAAGCAGAGGAAACGTTCCCGCGAGAGGGCACTAGCTGCAAGAGAAACTGCCTAAAAACATCCAAGGAAACTGGGGGACAGGGGCTGTGGCCACCTCCAAACAGCCCACTGTCCTTTCCAGGCAAAAAACTCTTTCCATTTTGGGGCAGTTAGGCTTTTTATATGTATATAGATTTCTTTTTGCAGGATCTCATTAAGCTTTTGGGACAACAAAGGAAGTGTCGCTTTCCAGTTTGGTTAGCTGAGCCTCCCAAAGCCACCAGGACCTCTCTGGAACCAATGCCTCGGCGCGGGAGCAGCTGGAAAAGCTATTTCCTCTCTGTTTTTTTATTCTTCCCTCCATTCCTCTCTGTTCACCTTTCTTTAACATCCCAGGTGACATCTGCCTGCGAGCTCCAGGGTGCTGTGCTCCCCATGCTCTGTGCTTGATGCACCAAGCCCTGCCACATCCTGAGGGGGATGCGCTTCCCCGTGAGATCTCCTACCAAGCTGAAAAATCCCTCCACTGATGGAAACTTGTTCTGTGCCACCAATTTCCATGCCCCATGTTGTCTTACCATGGTCTTTCATTTCCTTCAGGTGCACGAGCTGTAAACTCTGTGCTTGCAAGAGCTGTCTTTGCTGCCAGAGCACCTCAGTGGGGTCTTCAGACACCTTCCTTACACATAAGCAAGGAGGAAACCCAGCATCACGGTTGGGAGGTCAGCCCTACGAGTGAGAGGCTCTAAGGGCCTCTCTTGCCTTCCTGTCTTGAGCAAGAGCAATTTCCACACCATCACCAACACAGTTTCTCTCAGCCCAGGTGTTGCAGAGGGCTTTAACTGGCATCTCAGCAGTGGGCCAGGAGATGCTATCTGTCAGGGATGTCTAAAGAGCACAAATATTTGCTTTAGAAGGGGCTGGGGCTGGTTAGTAGAGGAGCACGGTCCCCAGCTGGCACAAGACAAGGTGCCACAGCCATACCTGGTGAGGCGTCACCAGTGGGTTGGTTTCAGCATTAGGAACTAATTTCATTAGGACAAAGTTCCCCGTGGAGGTTCGCGTTGTGGTCGTGGGCCAAGAAGTCTGAGTGTATTTTAATTCTGATGAATTGGAAGAGCAAAGACTTTCAATAAAACCAGCCCTTTGCAAAGAAGGAAACTCCTGAGTGCCTCCCATAGAGACCAACTCCCCATCCCATCCCAAAAATGGCACAGAGCCGCTCCATCCATCCCACCTGCGGACCCCTTGGCGTGGATTTACAAAGTCCAGAGCATGGCAGGCTTCAAGACCAGAAAGTGTACGTAAAACCACTACCCCAAACACCCCAACATCATTGCATCACCCTCTCTGGAGTAATTTTCCTGCAGATAAGAGGACAGCCCTTTGCAAGCAGAAACCAGCAAGTTATGGGGCTCAGACTGAAGTCCCATTGCCCTGCCAGCTTTATCCGGTGGAGAACAGCTTCTGTTGAAGTGAAAAGCGTCTTGAAAAATGATTAATTCAGCCCAGACTTACCCTTGTGCACACACGTGCCGCACCCTCCCTCTCTTTTTTCCCCTTCTCCAAAGCAGCGATAACATTTTCAAAGACAGAAGGGAATAAGCTTTTTTTTTTCTTTTTTCATCTTTTAGGCTTTTCACATCACCAAAATCAAACACAACAGATCTGTCATTTTTCCAGGATTATTATAAATCTAGGAGGTTTGGATGCTGTTTCCAGGGCTGTCCAGAGTGGTGCAGGATGAGCTTGGCCTCTCCCTGCTGGCATCATCCAGAACCTCCAGATGGTGCCCGAAACCAGCTGAGCTAGCATCCCGGGAAATCACAGGGGCATTTATTTTATCCAGGAGCTTCCCTTCAGTTCAGGCACCAAAAGAAGAGGCCAGGCTCAGAAAACAGCTGAGCACGTTGGAAAATCTGTCCTGCTGGCAAAGCCATCCAGGTTAAATTAATGGGAAAACTCCACGTGAAAGGATCCTGATTTTCCTTTGGCCCACGGGCTTGAAAAGCACTTTAAGACCTGGCCTCCAGCTGTTGCAGGAGTGTAAAGTAAATTTAATGTGATTTTTCTTCAGCTCCCGGCAGCAATGGCATGAAAATCTCAGCAACTAGCTTGTGCCTTGCACAGATTTTTAACACGGTGGTGGAAATGGATTCCAGTTCTGCCATCCTGGACAGTCCCAAGGAGCCATCGCTCGTGTTCAAAGCAGCACCGCAGCATTTCCAAGAGAGATCAGCAGTGATGTTGTGACAAGGCTTTATTTTCCCAGTCGTTTCCATGTGTTGCCTGTGATCTGGAGGTACCCTCTGGAAAGATGATTGCAAGAGGTTTCCCTTCCTCATATGCTTCAGAAGCTTTGCAAGGCAACAAAAGAATCATGAGGAGGAAAGTAAGATGTAACGCAGCGATATGGAACAATAGGAAAGTTAATTTAATGTGAAAGTTAAAGAAAATGGTGGTAAAGGGTCAAGTTGAACCTCTCCACACCCTTCCCCATCCCCTCAGTATCCTGATTTATGTTAGCTCTGCCTGCTCCGAGCAAAGGCTCTATCTAAATACATTACTTCCTTCCATGACATCAAAGCTCGTTTTACACCATCAAAGGGGACAATTGGACTTTCTGCCCAGTAGAAAGGAAACGGTGAGAAACCATCGTTTCTTTTTCCCAAACAATTATTTTTTTATCATTTCATTTTGATAGGGGCGTTGGTTTCAACTCCAGTAAACAAGAAGCTCTGTCGGATATTACTTTTTTTTGGTTTTTTTGCCTTCCTTCATCCTTGTTTTATCAACTCCAACCCGAGATCTTAGTTATACAGGTTTTTACTACAGCACGGTGCAATAATTAAAAGAAAATCCTTAAATCAGGGAGGCCAGGGAGCTTGGAGAATGTGTAAGGAGGCCACAAGGGCCATGGCAAAGTGACCAGTGTGGTATGAGGTGTGGGGTGTTTTCCACCCAGCTGTCCTTGCCTATTGGGCTGTGTGTCCTTCTGCTCTGGAGCAAATCTCCCCTCTGAGCTGGGATGTAGGGGTTGGCTGAGCCCCCTTCTGCCAAAAAGGAGGTTCAAGGGAGACCTTCTCACTCTCAACAACGCCCTGAAAGGAGGTTGGAGCCAGGTGTGGCCTGGTCTCTTCTCCCAAGAAACAAGAGATAGGACAAGAAGGAACAGCCCAAAGTTGTGCCAGGGGAGGTTTAGGTTGGACGCGAGGAACAATTTCTTCCCCAAAACCATTGTCAGGGCTTGTCCCGGGCTGCCCAGGGCAGTGGTGGAGTCCCCATCCCTGGAGGGGTTTCAAAGCTGTGGAGATGTGGTGCTGAGGGACATGGTTTAGTGGTGACCTGGCAGTGCTGGGGGAACATTTGGACTTGATGATCTTAAAGGTCTCTTCCAAACAGAGTCATTCTATGATTCTCTGATTCCCAGGACTAACCAAGAGTGTTGGCTTCTGCCAGCAATTCTGGAGGCAAAGACTGCCCTTTCTTAACCGGCCAAGGGGAAAAGAGACCCTCTGTGTATTTAACCCAAACTTTGGGTTTTTTACTTTCTAGGCATGTCTGTGCATTTTCCTGTTTTTGCTTTGTTCTACAGGATCCTCAGCCAAGTTTCTGGCCCCTCCCTGGCTCCTGGGCCAGCGGCTTTTGTTGTCTGCATATTTTAATCCTCCACAGCAAAGACCTTCAGCATCTTTGAGCAATGTAACAGCTCTTCTCCTCGTTGCATCTCCCACCATGCTGCTCCCTCACATGGAAATCGCTGAAATCCCCCAAATTTCGGGAGATGAAGCAGGGCAGAATCCCCACTCCAGAGTAGGGTGTTTAGGTGGCATCAACTATCCAGTAAGGGACATGGAATGGGAAGATCCCAGGTGGTGGGGTGGAGGGTCCTTAGTTGCATATAGGGCATTTGGGGGATAGAGGAGGAGGGGTCTCTGGTCCAGCTGGGACATTTGAGGGATGAAGCATCCCTGTGCAGAAGGGAAGGGGAAAGGGGAACAGAAAAGGGATAAGCGAGAAAGACTTATGGATTAGCAAACTAAAACAGCTCTAATGAAAGGAGTTACAATAAAATGGAATATATACAAATCTATTACAAAAACAATATTAAACCCAACCCCTCAATGGCAATTACATCACCATCACCACTGATGCTGTGGAGCAGGCACTGGAGAAGTGCCAGACTGGACGCAGCAGCAGATGGAACCAGATTCAGGATCTGGATTCTGGAACTGGATTCAGGGACACATGGATCATGACTGAAGGCAGAACAGAGTCCTCCTTGGACATCAGCCATCGATGAAGAGGCTCGACCCTTGTGATCCCTCAGCTTTATACTGAATGTGCCATACATGGGATGGAATCCCTTGTTGGTCAGTTTAGGGTCACCTGTCCTGGCCGCTCCTCCCCACAGGTGCACCCCAATGTGGAGCACAAGGTTTAACACTGACCTTGGTCTGCACAGGAGCAAGTACAAGCAAGAGCCTTTCTGCACACCCCAATCCTTGGCAGTATCTCTAAACATGGAGCGTTATCGCTGCTGGAAGCGGAGACTGTCTGTGAAAATCTGCCGTTAACTTCAGAAAGTGCCATTAGGAGAGACTGAGCTGAGAAGTAAAATCACTGAACAGAATTAGGTCTGTTCTAGCTCAAATCAGGACACAGGCTCAGCATCCCCCACCTTAACCAGGAGCATGATGCATTGCTGTGTCTCCTGGGACACGCTTTTAAATCTGTTAATCTCCTGTAATCGCACGCGTGTTAAAAAACACCTGTTCCCCCCGCAAAGCCACTGGGACGCCGGGCAAGTGTTTGGGTGAGTGTAATAAAAGACGTAATTAGAAAGGCGGGCTTTGATCTCCAGGAGGTAAGGAGTTCAGGCAGCTGTGCCGAAACCTCTCCCGCAGTCACTCTTCTACTTCAGTAACATCCTAACAAAGAAGATCTTGTGTCCAAGACGCCTCGTTACGGTCCTTCTTCCCAGCCTGTGGCCACCTGTCCCTCCCCGCCACCAAAGCCCACTGCCTTCGGGGTCCCCTCCCCATCGCCGTGAGCAGAGGGGCACGAATCGGATTTCATGGCCCCAACGCTTGCTGAGAGCTGCCGGGCTTTGCTCTCCATTACTCAAAGTCCACACTGCAATGGCCCCTTTGTTCCCGCAGCCCTGCCTGCCAACAGCTGGCTTCTCCATCCAGCTGTGCCGGGATGCAGGCGAGGCAGTGGGGAGGCAGCCGGGATGTGGGTCACTGCACGGGACCCTATGCGCGCATCCCTGGGGACAGAGAGGGAGAGATGTTTCCTATTCTGTGTGGGGAGAAGAGCCCCCGCTCCATCCCATCCGCACGAGACACAAGGATGCTGTTGGCTGAAGGGCTGGCCCAGAGGAGGTGGAGGATTAAAGCTTCTTCTGATGAGGTGCTTTTGTGAGACTGGAAGGAGAAATATGTTGCTTGTTTGCTCTTTGATTTCCAAAGATCCAAACCTGTGTCCTATGAGCAGGATTTAAAAGCCAGAAAATGGTACCAGGACTTCCAGTGGCTGTAGAAATTGTTAAATCTCCAGGGTAGCTCTGGGTATGGATAGAGCAAGAGTGAGATGCTGACACTTTGCTGCACTCGGCAGTTTGCTGGCCATTTTCAGTACCAGCTTTTCCTTCTAAGCCTTTCCAGGGTTATATGGTTACGTTGCAACCTCCTGGGCTCTTAGTCTACCTCCAGACTCCCCAGGCTGTGACCACAGGGTCCTGAAACAACCCTGCCTTGCAGCTAGGCCACCACAGGGACCATGCATCACACCAAAGACTTCTTATTCCCCTATTATTACCCTCCTATACCATACCCACATCCAGGGATACACCATCCCAGGCTGCAAGCAGCTGCTCTTCAAAAGCCTGTGGCAAGATAACAGGGCAGAAGCTGTTGCCCAGGGAAATTGTGGATGCTCCATCACTGGAAGTGTTCAAGACCAGGTTGGATGGGGCTTTGAGCAATCCGGTCTAGTCCCATGGCGGGGGGGTGGGAACTAGATGATCTTTAAGGTCCCTTCCAACCCAAACCATTCTATGATTCTACATTTAGCAGCAGAGTCGAGGTGCTGGTGGTCCAACTTCTGTTCTTGCAAGCTGGAGAGGGATGCAGCAGGACAAGATATTTGATTTTTCATCCATATAGACTTTCTCTGGATTTATATCAGCATCAGTAAAGCTTTGAGGGAAGGTCACGGCTTCCCGTGGTGGTTTTCAGCCTAAGCCAGCCCCCCCTTGGTGGCCACTGTGTTCCCCAAGAAATGAGGGGATGGCAGCCCCAAGCCAAGCCCAGGCCACCAGGTGAAGACATGCTTGTCTCTCTCCATGCCTGTCTTGGAAAGCCTGAGCTTCCATCTTTGCATCAGCCATACACCTGGGTCTGTTAAACCTCAAATAACCAAAGCGCTTGAGACTCTCTGGAAGGGCTCACCTTGGCAGGAGCACAATACCCAACCCCGCAGGTCCTTTCCATCCCTAATTTCCACAGGTCTTTGTTGACAGGACGATGAGGGGAAGTACTTCTTAAAACAAGGGCAGGCAAAAACCCCCACCCTTCTGGTCTTCTGCCACATTATGTCCATAAATACCGGGATAAGGCGGGTCTGAAAAGGAAGAGAGATGGATATAAAACAAGAAAAGGGGAAAAAAAAACACCAAACTTGGAAAAGAAATCAAGCATGCCACATGGACTAAATACTCCAGGGTGCAGGCAGGCACGCCCCAGGCTTTTGATCCAAGCCCCTGTGATGGAGAGGTCACTTCCCATTGCTTAGGGGCTTCCTGCACTGGGAGGAGAGGATGTCCCTGGCACTCCCCTCCCATCTCACATGGGACACATCCCTGCACTCTGCACTCTTGAAGAGCCCACGTTCCTCACAGACCATCACTTTCCAGCGTCTTTGCTTCAAGCCTGAACATGCATGGTGCGAGGTCTTCCTTCTGTTCCCCACCACCCATGCTGGTCTGGAGAGGGTCCTGTCTCATTTCCTTGGTTGTGGGGATGAAGATGTGGGGATGGGGATCAGACCTGGTGTGCTGCACATCTCCAAATGGACAAGTGGCAGGGGAAGGGTTGTGGGCATCGCCCACCCCCAACAGCTCCCCACCACCCTCTCACGTGGCTCATGGTTTGCTCAGATTGTCCCTAAAGTTTGCTTCAGGCAGCACTTCCCAGGTAAAAAGCCAAAACTCAGTCTCTTTGTTTTTCTTTTATTTTCATTGAAAAACTGAGAAGAAAGGGAATCCATGAAGGAAAGACAAAGACACCCGCCACTCTTGGAAGAAAAAAACATGTTTCTTACCATGATCCAACATGATTTTCAGTGGGCGCCTGGTGCAGAAGAGGTGTAGGATCTCTTCTCCATGCATCCCATCCACTGGCACTTAGCTGGGGTGATGCTCTTCAATGGCTGCAGAAAGAAAGCAACACATTTTCATTAGAGAAGTTCAGGATTTATTACAAACTTCAAACATTTTAATTAATATTTTGTATCTCAAGGAGGGCAAACACGCTTCAGGAGAGGTTTTGTTCGGCTAGAAAGCAAGGCTTCCATCAACTGCAGGGATCTTTGCACAATACAAGGGATGAGGGGTGTGAGGTGAAAAGTCTCCCAGAGCCACCCTGTTTTTCGGGCCCTGCTTTGTGTGCAGACCTGGGAATTTCCCCTGCTCTCCACAATATCTTCTGCAATATCTCAGGCAGGTGCAACCCTCCCCTCATTGAAGCTGGAAAGGCTGTTGATTTCTGTGGATGTGCCTTTATTTGTGGCACAATCAGGTTTTATTCTTTATTAATTTCTCCTGGGGATGACAGGCCAGCCAGTTGGTCTTGGGTGACATCACGATTTTGTGTAAAATGGAATTTTCTTGCAAGAAAAAGGATGAAGGAGAATGAAAACATGCAGACACAGAGACCACGTACCAGGAATATCTTGGACCAGGACTGAAGTCACCTTGGCAGGGCTGGAGATGCAGCTCCAGACTGGTCACTGCCAAGGCCATGGGAGCATCCCTTGGTATGGGAGCATCCTTGATGCTGGCAATGCAGGACCATTCCTCCACCTGACATTTTCTTGAGATGTTAGGTTTTTGCATGATTTTCATTGTGTCAATGGAATGTGCAGGAAAAGAGAGAGCATCATTAAATCATAGAATGATTTTGGTTGGGAGAGACCTTTTAAGTTCATCAAGACCAACTGTTAACCCAGCAGTGCCAGGTCACCACTAAACCATGTCCCTCAGCACCACAGCTACACAGCTTTTTAATCCCTCCTGGAATGGGGAGTCCACCACTGCCCTGGGCAGCCTGGGCGAAGCCTTAACAACCCCTTCAGGAAAGGAATTGTTCCTAATATCCAACTTAAGCCTCACTAACTTCTAGCACACAGCACAGGCTGCCTGCTCAGTCCTAACTAGCAGTAAGTGGTCTATACATTAAACAGCCTCCAACCACACCCAGGAGCCCCACCACCCTAAGCATTGTCTCCTAAAATCCCTAAAAGCTTTGCCAGGGGAAGAGTTGCCTCATCCGGTCAAGCTCCAGCTCAGGCCAGCAACCTGCTTAGCGTTTTTTGGTAAAGCAAATGGGAGAAAATCCAGCAGAAAATTACTGCTCTGAGCTCACTCTACCCACCCACTTACGTCCATTTGTCCCTCACTCGTTTGCTTGCTTCTTCATCCAACCAGCCAGCCTACCTGCCCAGTCAGGCTTTCATAGGCAGCTGCTGCTGCCTAACCGGCTGTGCCCAGCCCTGCCTTCATGCAAAGCACCTGGGTGAGGTGCAACCACCTCTCCCTTTGCTGCTGTAATAGGGTTTGCAGAGAGCCCTGCCCATGCCAGAGTTCATACCAGACACGGTGTGTAGGGTCTCCCAGGGGCTCGTTTGGCAGTCTTATGCATGCTCACAACTGTCTTTTTCATGCTTTTGCCACCGCATTCTGCTCCATGAAGCAAAGTCATAGAACGGTTTTGGCTGGAAGAAACCTTTAAGTTCATCAAGTCCAACTATTAACCAAGCACTGCCAGGTCACCACTAAACCATGTCCCTCAGCACCACATCTAAGCACCACAGCTTTTAAACCCCTCCAGGGATGGGGACTCCACCACTGCCCTGGGCAGCCTGGGCCAGGCCCTGACAACCCTTTTGGGGAAGAAATGTTTCCTAATATCCCTTGCTCCTTGGGAGAAGAGACTGACCCCACCTGGCTCCAACCTCCTTTCAGGGAGTTGTGGAGAGTGAGAAGGTCTCCCCTGAGCCTCCTTTTCTCCAGGCTGAACAACCTCGGTTTCCTCAGCTTCTTCTCACAAGACTTGATCTCTAGCCCCTTCACCAGCTTTGTTGCCCTTCTCTGGACAAATAGTATCAGTGAGTCCTGGACCAAGCTGGGTATCTCCAGAGCCCACCTGTTCTGTACTGCTGTGCCAGCAAGTGCTGGTCTCTGAGAAAACTTCCCATGTTCCAGAATAATAATGTCACTGCCAAGGTGGCCAATGCAGAGGACCCATCCTGGGTGCAGCGGGATGCGGGAGACATGTCCAGTGGGTCAGAGACTCATGCCTGCAGCCTGTGCTGGGGAGAGTGATTGCCACCGTTTGCAGTGGCTGCTCCCCACCTATGGCCCTCTTGATACAGGGCTCTGCAAAAACCATCCGTAAAACAAGTTACTTGACGAGAATAAAACCTGAAGTTCAAAGAGGAGGTTGAGCCAGAATAAGTGTAATTCTTACACGGACTAAGCATCATCAGATGCATCTGTGGACTCAGCATCATTAGAGGTGGATGAGGAGCAAAAGGATTGAAAAAGAGTTAGACAGAGGTCTTTAAGGGTGGGTTTCCCATCAGTTCATAGACAGACATGAGCCCACTAGTGCTGCAGGACACCCCTCAGGAGCTGTTTGCAGAGAGCTGGCACAGACGTCAGTGCCTGGTCCAGGTGCACAGCACTGCCTTGGGCTGAAATAGGCTGCTGCCATCACAGCCCTTCAATAGAGGGGAAACTGAGGCAAGGCTGCTGGCTCAGGTTGGTCTAAAGCCAGGGTTTTGCTTTTCTTAAGAATTTCTTATTGGCCTGATGGGAGAGTGCTGGAAACATCTTTTACATCAGTAATGTGACAGCAGCGTAGGGAGATGGGCTTTTAGCACAGGCTGGGCTATCAAACTTAAAAGGAATATAATAAATAGCGAAGGAAAGTTGGTTGTTTGAAAGACTGAAGCAATATCAGTCAGCACTGAAATAATTTTCTAAAGAGACGTGCACACTCACAGCATCATAGAATGGTTTGGGTTGGAAGGGACCTTAAGGATCATCTAGTTCCAACCCCCTTGCCATGGGCAGGGACACCTCCCACTAGACCAGGTTGCTCAAGGCCCCATCCAGCCTGGTCTTGAACACATCCAGTGATAGAGCATCGACAACTTCCCTGGGCAGCCTGTGCCAGTGTCTCACCACCCTCAGAGTGAAGAATTTCTTCCCAATTTCTAATCTCAATCTCCCCTCTTCCAGTTTGAAGCCATTGCCCCTCGTCCTATCACTAGAAACCCTTGTAAAAAGTCCCTCTCCAGCTTTCTGGTAGGCCCCCTTAAGATACAGAAAGGCCACCAGAAGGTCTCCCCAGAACCTTCTCTTCTCCAGGCTGAACAACCACAACTCTCCCAGCCTGGCCTCACAGCAGAGGGGTTCCAGCCCTCAGAGTTACCTTTTGACACAAGCATCTCTGCTGATGATTTAGGGTGGATTTGTTTTGCTTGTACGAGCTTCCAAAGAGCACTATCAGTGGAAAAAATAGTCACTCAAAATGAAACAGAAAGTTGATCTGTTTCCTCTTCTTTTGCGTACGCTTAGCAAATTAGTCCTAAATCCCACACCCCCAGCTTCTTTGAACGTTGCTGTTGCTGGGAAAGGCTTTCCTTGTGTTGTGTCTCTGTTTTGCCACTCCGCTGTGGTTTAGCCCAGCAATGTCATGCCCATCATACCTTAATTCTGAGGAAGCTTGATGGAGATGGCAACGAAGCTGCCACTGTTGAAGGTGTGAGCACTCCCCTGATGGGGATTGCTTTCTGCACCTCCTGTCCCGCTCTTCTCCCCCTTCACACCCTTCCCTTTGCAGTTACTGGTACTTAAATGCTCTGACCAGGGAATTTCTTCATCCAAAAAGGTATCCAAAATTAGGCTGGAAGTGTCTTTTGAGCGCAGCCATCCTTTCCAGAGGGCTGGGGGGACACACAAGGCAGAAAGGACCAGGCCCATCGCTGCTCAGGATGGGAACCTTTGGGAGCTATTCTCCCAGGAAGGGCTGGAACACCTCTCCTATGAAGAAAGGCTGAGAGAGTTGGGGTTGTTCAGCCTAAAGGGAGCCTGTCAGAAAGATGGGGACAGGCTTTTTAGCAGGGCCTGTTGCAAGAAGACAAGAGGTGATGGTTTTAAACTAAAAGAGGGGAGATTTAGACTAGATAGAAGAAAGAAAATTTTTATGTAGAGGCTGGTGAGACACTGGTCCTGGTTCCCAGAGAGGTGGTTGATACCCCATCCCTGGAAACATTCCAGGTCAGGTTGGCTGGGGCTCTGAGCAACTTGTTCTAGCGGAAGATGTCCCTACTCCCTGCAGGGTTGTTGGACTAGATGACCTTTATAGATCCCTTCCAACCCAAACTGTTCTGGTTCTCAGTGTGAATATTCTGGGATGCACCCAGCATCTCCATATTTCACATAACTATTTAATTTAAGCCGCAGGGCTATTTATGCTGTAAGAACACCATTCTTTTATTAGTCATTTATTTCCAGTATGTGGCATTCCCCACAGGCATGACCTGCTGGTGAGCAGAGGAGGAGACAACTTATTTTGGAGCCTTGTCCGATTTACACTAACCACAGACCCGTCATAAGGCTGGTGAGCAGAGCAGAGCCAGCCCCTGAGCTCTGACAATACAGCCATTATAAGGTCCATGCATCCTTCCCTGATAAACCTGTGCTTGGGATGGCGCAGATGGACATGATCTGGGAGGAAAGCTGGTTTAGGTGGGTCTTTTTTTAATGTACATCCATGGACGAAAGCTAGCTGGGAGGCACAGAGCTGGTGACCCCGTACCACCAGTGCCCATCACCTTCTTCCCACAGGGTGTGCAAAGCTGGGGGAGAAGAGATGCTGGCATGTCTCACTGATGGACATCCCTCAGGAGGGATCCGGTTGTAGGCACATGGAAAACACTGGCTTGGGGATGGAAAAAAAGGGTAGAGCCTGTGTTTTGGTTTGGCACCACGGGATGTCAGGTTTCCTCACCGCACTTCATTTTCCCTCTCTGAGAAGCAGGATGGTCCTGCTTGACACAGAGCACCATAAACAAAAAGACGTGATGCAAATGCTCACCAATTGCTCAGCTTGCTGCTGTTTCATCCCACTTGCAAATACTCATCGTTTTGTTTTATGAGGACAAAATTTGGATTTTGGAATTGTTTTACAGGATGCATTTCCCTCTGTGGCACCCCAAAGTGCTCTTAAGGAACCCTGAAACACCAAACATCTGGGCACAGCCACAAATAATAAGTAACAACAGTCTGTTCATTGTTTAGCAGCATTTTATAATTCATCCAATGATTTTTAAATAAACTGGATGGAAAATAATGGGAATTTCAAGCCCTGGAACCCATTATTCCTGCATGCCAAGCCCGACGCCGCTAAATGCAACAAGGACCCTGAAGTTAATGAAATTCCTGCCTGAACAAACTTTTATCATGCTGTTTAGTAAAATGACTTGTGCATCATAAAAGGAACATCACTCAAGCTGTTAAAATGTCTTCTGTGGAAAGCAAGGCAAAGGAGCGGGAGGAATATATTTGTTAAATTACATATAACCAGTAATATATATTTAAAATATATCTTTATTAGGTTACTGGAGGCTGTTCAGCTGAAAGCACAAGGGTGAACTGATCAACTGCTGTGCCAGCAATTGAAGTCTCCCATTTGAATGCGAGGCTGAGAAATTTTAACTGATTTTTCAGACAAAATATCCATCCCTCACCCCACCACGCCTGGAAAGGCTCCGTTTCCAGAGCAGTTTTCTGTAAAAATAAAAAGTTTCATTGACAGTCAAGTGAATAAATAACCAAATCGCTTCAAAGCCCCCAAAGGAGCTTTTTTTTTTTTTTTGAAGACTGCATTTTAGATGACAGCATCTGCCTCATTTCTAAAATTCCTAATAATCTTCCCATTCTGACCAAAGATCCATTTTGCACGAAAGAAGCTTTGTACAGAAAAAAAAACCCCAAACCTTCCAGCCGGCCCTAATTAAGTTCTGCTTTGCCCTGATGAAGCACATTTCTAGGGCTGGATT
The DNA here is from genome assembly GCA_013400335.1 of Eurystomus gularis. Lineage (NCBI taxonomy): Eukaryota > Metazoa > Chordata > Aves > Coraciiformes > Coraciidae > Eurystomus > Eurystomus gularis. The sequence goes on from VZZY01016172.1 coordinate 78,349, forward strand.
TTCAAAGCCCTTGTTTCTGCTCCAGTTTCCCCCCAAATGGCTGCAAAACACCCTGGGAGGGCTGGTGAGCCCTGATTGCTTTTGGAAGCCCTCGCAGGTGATAAATATTGATTATCGACGTTGTGTCCTGCTCTTTCCCAGGGGACACGTGGGACTGATCTCTCCTTTTTCTGCTGGATAGAAGTTGGGAAGTCTGGGAGAGTGAATTTTGTTTATACCACCTTCCACCCTCCCTTAAAGTTTTTTAAAGAATTTAGCTGGAATCCATTTTCAAGGTCACTTATGCATGGTGCCTGTGAGTAATCTACCCTGGCTGGCTGGCTAACTTTGGATGTCACTTATCATTTTCTCTCTTCTTTCACTTACAGAGCTGATTAAAGAAGTGGATCCAGAGCCAAGGGCTCCCTCGAAGTCGATGAGGTTGTGCCAGTTTACACCCACAGAGAAGGCAAGGGAGATGACATAAACTCAACACGTTTCCAGAAGGACTTGTTGATGCAAGGAGCCATCTCCTGCAGGGAAAGGGCACAGCAGGAGGTGGACAACATCCAGCATCCCCTGGTTTTAAGCACGTGCCTAATCCTTGATGAAGGGCAGGAGATTTAGACCCATGCCCCTGTGCTTTTCTAATTCAGGTGCACCCATGCAAGCCTCAGTGCAGGCTCAGGAGAGATGCAAAGGCACTCGCTGTAGGGGTAGGATTGAGGTGAGGGTGCCCAGGAACCTGGAGATGGCGAAAGGAATGCTCATCTCCCTGGCATCATTCTCACCAGGGTCCTGGCAAGCTTGAAGGCACCTGGGATAAGTGATAGGAGGCTATTTTGTGTGGGATGACGTAAAGAGATTTCTAGATTTTAGGCTGAGACAGAGACCCCCCACCCCTTAGGAAACACCCCCAAAACCTCACTGTTGCCCATACCGCTCCCTTCCCTGTGAAACTGCTGTGTTTCTTGGGAAGAAAACTTTTTTTTTTTCTAGGTTGGGGGGGAAAGAATTTCCGCTGGAGAATTTCCCCTGAGCTGCTATTGAGCAACAAAGGCACAGAAAGTATTTTGGACTGGAGGTTTAAGGGAGGTTTCTTGGAAGAAATCACTTTTTCTCCTGCTGGTCCACTGACAAGCCTGGAGGGCTCACTGCATTTTTTCCCTTCCACTTAACATCATCGGAGTTGTCACTTCCAAGCCCATGCCTTGGAAGACCTCAGCGCTATGTAGTCCCAGACCCAGTTCCATCCCACCTGTGGGTTATTCAGGTTGCTAGGTGCCCCAGCAGTGCCCCGCTACTCTTCACACCCATCCTACAGCTCAAAAAATATGACCTGCTGAGCACAGGCAGATGGAAAAACACCAGCAGGAGGGTGGTCAGTTGATGTCTTTAACACCTGCAGAAGCTTCAGCCTGCAGGACAGGTGGAGGGATGAACACCTTGTGCCATTCCCAGGTGGAGGGAAAGATGAAGTGTCTTAAGATGATGGCACGGCCATCTCCTGACAAGTCTCACTCCCTGTGCAGGCGTCTCTCCAACACTTCATAATTTTTTCCATGGTCTTAAGCCATCAGCAGGTCTTTTTACAGTCTTCTCTGTTAACTCTGAAGCTGCCTGAGGCTCATATTAAGCAGTCCTCTTTAGAGGATAATCTTTAAAGACAGAGGAAGGTCTCTCAGATGATGGGAAATTACCATCTCCCAGATGATGTCTGTCCAAAAAAAAAAAAATCTGGGCACATGCCTCCTTCAGCACTTCTGGAGGAGACTTCTCTCATGGGTGATGGCAATCACAGGAGCCCAAGGGCTGCTCCAATAGGACCAGTAACAGCCCTGATGCAAATCTGGGTGGCAGCTCACCCAGCCCATATTCCCCATGCACCAAAACCTAATTTGCTTCAAACAAGCCCACCAAGGTTCTTGTTTTTGTAGGAGATTGCATGCAAAGAAGAACTGTAAGGGCTTCCACCAGTACCTCTGACCAGTTGCTGCCAGGAAAGCTGACAAGGCCTCGGCTGAAGAAAACATTGGTTTCATCTCAGTTTGAGAAGACTTAGTCTCAGTGTTCAATAGGAGTAAGAAGCCTTCACCTCACAGCTAAATCCAGCATCTTCTTCATCAGGGAAGAGGGAGACAATGTAGTCCCATGGCAAGACCTTAGCAGGGCTGACATACCAGCTTCTTCTGGGGACGGATGGATGGATGGACCCTAATCACCTGCTGTGCATCTTTCTGCTAGCCTTGGCTCTCCATGCAAATGTGGGTGTACCCGCATAGTGCTCAAGGCCTGGTGAGGAGTGTCCTTTGGGATGCAATGTCCTGGGTGTCCCCTCTTTGCACAAGGGAGCAGTTCTGCTGCCCCAAAACCTGCCCTGCTGCTTCCTGGCCCAAAGGGATGACACTTCCCCTCCTCTAGCTCATTGGTACCACCCGAGTCCACCTTAAAACTGACCACATGTAGGTAGAAAGCCTCACAAAGCAAAAAACCTCCAAAACACCAATGTATACCCGAAACCTTTCTCCACTCCCAGCTGCCTCCTAAAGTTTCTCTGACCCCATTCCTGGGCTTGTTCCCTGCTTCTCCTTGGTGCTTATTGAACTTAAAGCCTGGAGGCCCCTCCTGCTGTTTCTCTTTTCACCCAGGGTTTTGTGTGCCCAAGTCTCCTCAGCTGTGCAGAGCTGACTTTCAGCCCTGACACTCTGCAGTGAAGAAGCTGGCTCTGTAGGACTTTGCAAGCCATTATCTCATGAGGGGTTGTTTTGCTTTATTCCCTTTTAAAAACAGAGAGCACACGTGGCATTTAATAAAACAGATGGTCTGCCTCTGTGCTCGGACTACTCCATCCACACTGTCCCCCCCAGCAGATGGACTTGTGGCAGTGTTGGAGGTTCATGACCTCGCAGATGGTCTGGGTAAACATGGTCCAGGGAAGCAGGAGGAATGGATGGATGGATGGATGGATGGAGTTAACGCTCCAGGTCCTCTCTGCCTCACATGTGGTGGCCAAGCATTTGGTACTCCATGAATGTGGGAGGGAAGGGAGCAATGGGCTTCATCGTGTGAGGACTTACCAGTGAAGCAACCACCTACCATGTTGCAGCTTTATTTTACATGAAGGCAGGCGTTTCATCTGGGATGTCTGAAAGTCATCAGTATCCAAATACAGGAAGAGTCTCCAGAAAGGGCAGAGGAGGTGGTGAAGGTACTTATGGTGGTCCTGGAGAGCATCAGGTTCATGGATGGGAACCTCCTGTGGTTTTCTCCTCTGTTGTCCCTTTGCTGCTGAGCTTGTTCTCCCATAGCAAGGACATCTGACTGCAGCCAAAGACCCATCGTCAGGCCAGATGTCCAGGGCTTCCGAGCCTGACTCTCAGCTGTGCTGAGAAGCTCTCCACGCTGTCTCCAGGGCAGGTGTGCTAAGACAAAACCACTGACCTTATGCTCTCCCTGTGGTCCCTTCAGGCCCCAGCAGGCAGGACCTGGTGTTCCCTGAACAGCATGTTCCCTGGGTCAGGGTCATCCCTGGTTTATCCCAGTCTGGCCCGGATTCGTAAGGCAGGTCCAGAAAGAGGGGCCAGCACGGGAAGCAGCTGAGTGGGCTTGTTTCCAGGCCGGTGCAGCTGGGGAAAGTTTATCTTGCTAAGCTGCTACTGTCCCAGGGTTATTAAAGGCATACTTGGTGCATTAGCCCCTGTTCAAGCCATGCTGGTGAAATACAGGATGGGCCAAGCATCACGGCAAAGCCAGGAGGAAATGCCTTTTTTTCTTGCGAAGCAAGCCTCAAAAAGATGCGCTGCTCCGAGAGCTGCTGTATCTTAGACCCATCACCCACATCCTTGCTGCCAGCACCGATCCCAGCACCCCAAGCAGGCAGTGGCAGGAGCTTGGCTCCATGTCCCCAGGAAGGGGCAACCCCACGCTGGGAAATTCATGGCAGCAACCTCCCCAGGTGGGGTTTCAGCCCCTGGCACCAGCTCACACTGGCCAACAGATTAAAATAACGCATCAGGTTTTAATTAACGTAACTGAATCCCAGCACACTCTGGCGCATCAGGAAACAGCATCTCCACCCTTCCCATCAAGTGATTTACAGTGGGGCTGAGCAAAACACGTTCCACCCTGGGAAACCCCTTTATGGGTTGCAGCATCACTCCAGGCTTGAAGCTGACCCTGGGAGTGGCTGAGACCTTGTAGAGGCACTGCAGTCACGGCATGGGCATGGAGATGAGTTTGTTTGCTTGGGGCTTCCTTATCTGCTGCCAGCAGCAGGAAGCTCCCTGTGCCAAGGCCACCATGGTGCATGGTCTTGTGGCTGTGGTCACAAGCCTCTTAGGTCATTTTTTATGAGCTTTTGATGGCTGTGTTAGGACATGCTGGACTGGCTCACCCTTAGCCCAAGCTTTTGTAAAATCGGCTTTTTTGAATCAAGATTTTATCAGTGGCTTACATTTGGTTGGAAGGGACCTTTCAAGGACATCTAGTCCAAACCCCGCTGCAGTGAGCAGGGACATCTGCAACTAGAGCAGGTGCTCAGAGCCCTGTCCAACCTGACCTGGGATGTTTCCAGGGATGGAGCATCGACCACCTCTCTGGGCAACTTGGGCCAGGGTCTCACCACCCTCAGTGTCAAAAATGTCTTCCTTCTACCTAATCTAAATCTCCTCCCTTTAGTTTAAAACCATCACCCCTTGACCTGTCACAACAGGCCCTGCTAAAAGTTATCTTTCTTCTACACCCCCTCGAAGTACTGGAATGCCACAAGAAGGTCTCCTTGGAGCCTTCTCTTCTCCAGGCTGAACAACCCCAACTCTCTCAGCCTGGCCTCACAGCAGACAGGTTCCAGGCCTTGGATCAGTTTTTGTGGCCCTAATATGCTTGTACAAACTCTTGTGTACCTTATTAACTGTGAAAAAGACCAATAACAGAGCAAGTATCAGCCCAAAGGGCCAGCCAGATGCTTTCTCTGATAACGTCTATATTATTTCTGTTTTAATCCACTTGTTCACCAAGTTAAATGCCTCTTACAGACTCCCCAGGGTAACACCAGGAGGGAATACAACTCCTTATCACCATGTAGCGCATGCTTTTAACCCTTATTTCTCAAGTATCTTCAAGTGCTTGTGTTCTCCTGCCCTCCACTGTCCTGTAGCTTTTTTATTAGCTAAGGGCTGGACAAAGCACATCCAGGCAGATGTAAAACACCAGAAGCAAAGAGCCATACAAGGCCACAGACTGCAGGTGCTCAGATGATGGATACCTTTGAACCAGGATGGTGATGCAAGCAGAGAAGCAGATAATATTTACAGAGCCACAAGCTTCTGAGAGAGAAAGAAAATGAATGTTGGGCGATATAAAACATTGTAGGCTGCCCACATCATGCAAGGAGCACCAATCCCATCACAAATCAAAGTGGCTGTAACGGTGACAGAGCAGCCATTCACCCTTCATTTCAAAGGGTGAGCCCAAGAAAAGCCCCTCAGGTAAATACATCCACTGCCAGGAATGGATAGCTGGATACGTGTAAATACATGCTGGGATTAAAGGTAAGGCTCTCTGTCTATATAGAATAGCTTTGAAAACAAAGTGATTTATTTGTTCTTGCTGCCTTCTCCGCATTTCATTCGCTGCCTTGTTTTCCTCTCCCTTTCTGCCTGCAGTGCCTAATGCAGTGGGGCACCAACACAACAATTCAGAAGCTTTTCTTCAGTAAGAATCTAGAAATATTTGTATTTTTACCATTGCTGCCTCAGTACATAAAATTATCTTTTTGACTACATTCCTCCAAAAAAAAAAAAAAGGCAAAATCAAGCACTGGGGGTGGGTGGGAGACAGGAATTGTCCCCAGCCTTCAACCCAGCTGTGGTGGCTGGTACAACATCCCTGTCCTCATTCTTGCTGCAGACGAAAAAAGGGATTGCAAGAGCTGGCCAGGGCCCAGCTCCAAATGTAACTCTGGAAATGACTTGAGAAACTCCTGTAAATGAAATTCAGGGACGAGGCTTGTGTCTGAGTCAGTCCTGGCAGAGAGGAATCTACCTCCAAATGGGGCTTTTCCCCTGTGTTTTTCCTTCTGGCATCCTTCTAATATGACAGCAATTAAAAGCCCTGAAAAATGGATGGAAACAATTTGGAAGAGGTCTCTATTAGATTTGCTCTCATTAGCACTGCAGGCTATTTTTTCAGCTGCTAATTGACAGCTGCCTTCCATACGCAGTGTCAAAAAATAAAAGCCCCGAGGCATTATACCAGGGTAATTTTAACCGGGGCTGTCTCGCTGAGCACATGAAGGAGCATGAGAAGGGAGACGGTCACACGAGCCCACCATGGCCAAGCTGATGCCGAGCAGCTCCGATTTCAAGGATGCTGTGACTTGGCAAAGCAGTGAGATGGGGTGTGTGTGGGGACTCAGGACATGCCAGGTCCTCCCCCCACATGTGGGACCATGCTTGGGAGCATCATGTGTGTCCACAGCGAAAAGGAGATGCCTTCAGCACCCAGAGGGTTTTGGAGCCTGAATATCCAACAGCTACCATGAAAGCACCAAGCATGGCTCCAAGCATTTGCCTGGCTGCCCTGGGGCTGTCGGGGCAGGTTTTATCATGGTGACAAGGGCTGTGGCCACCCTGTAGACTTTCTCTGCCTTGCAAAAGCTATGGGAAGGCACCAAAGCCAAAGACTTTGACCTGCGATGCAGCCCCAGAAGCAATTGCTGCATCCAGGCAAGTCCTTTGAGCTCCTCTGACCTGAAGTTGTGGTGCCCCACCTGTCCCCTCCACCTCATGGCCATGAAACCTGTCCTTGCTCCGCAGCAAGGGTACAGCACTGTCCCCAAAAGGTGCCCACCCAGCAGCACCGTACAGTAAGGTAGATAGCATCTCTGAAGCAGACCCAGCTTTTTTTGGTCACCTGGAAAAAAGCAGTGAAATTCTTGTGCTGAAAGTCAACCGAGTCAGCTAGAAACATATTTTTAGCAAGAGAGCAGTGGAAGGAGGCCCACATTACTAAGCACTGCCACTGTTTCTCAGTGAAATGAAGGGGGAAAAGAAAAGGTTCATCCCTTTCCCGCAAGCCTTTTGCCCACTGGTGTGGTGCCTGTGGGTGCCATGGATGCTCCTTCCTGTTCAGAGAATCTGTACTCTGAATACAGCCAAGAGGTGAGTTGCTGTATTTTTATTTTTTTTCTGAGGGATGCTTACTTTGCACTGAAAACCCATGCAGGTGGGTCAGCCAGCAGAGCCGGACCCGAAAGGAGACACCTGGATGGATATCCAGACTCCTGGGCGCCAAGCAGTGAGCAAGCGGGCAGTAACATGAGATGTTTGCTCAGTGGATTTACATAGCAACAGCCTTGGAAATGACTGGAAAGCCAGGAAATGGCAAAATGACTGTGTGCCAAGGTGGGCATTTCACTTCTGTGTTGTTTAAGCCACTCACTCACAAACTGTGGGTTCTCCTTTAGCAGCGCTTCCCCGGCACCCAACCCAGACTTACTGCTCACCAAGAGCATTGACTGCAAAAGTTTTTTTACAGGAAGGGCTGAAGATGTTCCCAAATTTCAGTGTGGGAGCCCACATCGAGTGTCTCTTAAACATAAGAAGCTCCTGGACAGCTGAATTTGGACTTCCTTCCTTGGGGCAAGCGTAGTCCAGCTATTGGGCATGCCCCACCAAGATGCCCATACATCTGGCTGACAGCCCCTCAGCTGGAAACTTGGCTTTGCCTTTCCCTCTAGCTGAACTGCAAACATCAACAGTGGTAGGAACAGGGAGGGGAAAGCCATCAGCTGGGGCCAGTCCTAATGCAGCCCAGCTCTGGTGATGCCCTAGGACAGGGGTCCTCAAACTTTTTTAACAGGGGGCCGGTTCACTGTCCCTGCGACACTGTCGGGGGCCGGACTATAGTTTGGAAAAAAATGAACAAATCCCTATGCACACTGCACATACTTTATTTGTAGTAGTGCACAAAAAAACAGGAAAAAGAATGCCGTATCCGGCCTGTGGGCCGTAGTTTGAGGACCCCTGCCCTAGGAGATGTGTCAGGTCAGTCTGCCTTTTCTTTGGAAAGAAATGTGATTGGTATGGGAAATGCATGCTGAAATACTCTGGCTCGGTGTCAAATTGCTGCTTTCAACTATGCCTTTGATCTTTAGGAAATTACAGGTCTGACCATACCTGCTGGCTCCCTTAAGCAAATGCCAGTGTCACTGTGTCTCCCATTTCCCCTTTGAGCTTTCTAGGTCCCCCCCAAAAGGGAAGGGCTCTGCCCCAGCCTACAGGGTGACCCCCAGGTGTCCAACCCACAGCACCATCACTTGTCCTGGTCCTCTCCAGATGAAAACTTGCAGGAGCAGAGAGACATGGGTGGTGAGCTGGAGATCACCACATGCCTAAGTCATTGCTCCATCCCCAGCTAATGCATCCTGGGCAAATCTCCCTCCCAGATAAGCAATGTTTTCAGGTGTTAGCAGAGTATTACTTTTTTCACCACCAACTACGGTGCCACCAACACAGAAAATCAGGTCGCTCAACACTTGGGCATCTACAAACAGGCTTTTTTCAGCCACTTGGAATAATGTATGTTAGTTTTGGAGGCTCTCAGGCACCGAGCACTTGCTTCTTTTGGCCCGTCAGCACCAATAACCACAACCTTTGCTGGTGGGTGGGAAGAGCCCGTCAGCCCAGTGCATGGAGCTGGCTGTGATTTACGGACAACCCGCTGAGTAGAGATGTCACATCACTTCAAGAAGGAATATTTTTTTACTGTTGCTCCACGTTGTAAATTTGTCTTCGCGTGACATAATTAACAGCATCGCCTCACACGGGCAAGGTGATTTACAGGTCTGGAAATAGCTGCAGTAAGGTCATTGCTGGGGAATTTGAGGAGAGGCAGCACGAGGGCAGGAGAGCAGCCTGGACCTCATGGGTGGGTGGGTGGCTGCCCACGTGCTGTCCCACATTGTACTCAAACAGCCACAATTTAGGGCCATGCCCCACAGCACGGCGAGGAGAGGCCTCATAAGATAAAGCCTCTGCCTCCTCAACACATTATTTTAAGGTAGTTATCAGACAGAGGGACTATTGCGTTAAAGAAATCATTCCTTGGGTGTAAGGGAACAACGAAGGTTTTCCCCAAACTGAGGGCAATTATCTGACACATAAATAACCACTAAGTCTGTTGATAGTTCTGTTTCTATTAAAGAGAAATATGTAAGAGATCAAATTCTGCAGCTAACTTAGCTAATAGTTGGCTGCGTGGCTGACATCTTGACATCAGCTCACCCCTAAATAACTGAGCTTCAGAGCTGGCTGGGACTTCTCCACTGTAATAGCTCTTTGGGGCAAACAAATGCAGTTTCTGCAAACTTTGAATTTTCTGCACAGAACTGTTTTGGAGAATCCACTTCCCTTTGGGAGCAAACAACAACAACAAATCCCAGAAGCCAAGCAAGATTCAATTGCAGTTCAGCTTCCTTGGGATGAAAGCCCTGCAGTTTGTGAGGTTGAACTCAGACGCTAAGTTTCACCCATTTGGCATTAACCAGCAAATTTTTTGCTCTAGTGCCCTTCCTGAGCTGCTATTCAGGCTGGATTCATTTCCCATGATCATTTCCATAGCCCTGCTTAGCCAGGGTACTTGTCAATTAGGACAAACATAGTATATCCCAGGAATCTGAGGTACAGGAGATATTTAGTGAGGTCTGCAAGCCCTTCACTGCTACAGCCTGGGGAAACAAAGGAGCCTGTTAAGCCTGAGGCTCCCAATTTGTTAATTGCTCAATGATACAGAATGTCAAGGTATGATGCAAAGAGCCACAAACCATCAGTGCTGCGACAGAGACCATTCTATTGTATTTAACCAGACACACAGCCTTGAGAAGCCTATCGAGATCAGTTGATGGCAATGGTGTAGGCATCGTACACAGGTCCAACAGGCTGCCAAGTAGGAAATTACTGTTATTTAAACATAAAAGCAACCAGTGACAAGAAGAGGAGCTATAAGACACTGTTTTCCAAATACAGGTAGCCTCATTCAATGTACACCAGAGTGCATGGGATGCCCTAGAATCATGAGATGGTTTGGGTTGGAAGGAACTTTAAAGATCACCTAATTACAACTCATCTGTCATGGCCATGGCATGTCAGCTCTGTGTACTTGTCTAGATGGATTAGCTAAATGGATCTAGGACGTGAGTTCCCGGTCATCTGCATGTACTGGTGTAACTTCCCACATGGACACTTTTATCCTGGTATACAAATACCTATTTTCATGCAGATGATCTCAGTTTGGGGGAGTTTAAAATAGCTCTCTATTCCTATCCTGGAATGAGATTCCCCTGTGGGACTCCACTGACACAGTCAGCCTGGGTTAGCTACCAGTATAACAGAGAAAAGAGGTCTACTTTTGGAGACGGAAATATGCTACACAGCTTCATTGCCCAGGGAGCATCCATGGGTGCTCAGCACCAACATAAAGCAAGATACCCATTCAGGTTACCACGTGCTTCCCTCTCATTCTCTGCAAAACCAAGCTCTGGTTAGCATCTGTCCTATCAGTTTCTCTCTCTAAAACACTGACAATGTGGTCTCCCTCCTATTTCATGTCCCTAATGCAAGTGACTCAAGTCCTGCATGCTCTCTGGAAGAGACCACTCCATTAACAGCATTTGCTAAAGAAGTTATTAGAGACCAGTTTGCATCAAGAGCAGCTTTTTCTGCCCGCACTAAAGGAAACCTCACCAACTTCTAGCACACAGCACAGGCTGCCTGCAACCTGCCTGCACAGCCTCCAACCACACCCAGGAGCCCCACCACCCTAAGCATATGTTCTAAGGTCCCTAAAAGCTCTGCCAGTGGAAGAATAGCCTCTGGTCAAGCTCCAGCTCAGGCCAGCAACCTGCTTAGCGTTTTTTGGTAAAGCAAATGGGAGAAAATCCAGCAGAAAATTACTGCTCGGAGCTCACTCTACCCACCTACTTATGTCCACTTGTCCCTCACTCACTCGCTTGCTTGCTTCTTCATCCAACCAGCCAGCCTACCTGCCCAGTCAGGCTTTCATAGGCAGCTGCTGCTGCCTAACCGGCTGTGCCCAGCCCTGCCTTCATGCAAAGCACCTGGGTGAGGTGCAACCACCTCTCCCTTTGCTGCTGTAATAGGGTTTGCAGAGAGCCCTGCCCATGCCAGAGTTCATACCAGACACGGTGTGTAGGGTCTCCCAGGGGCTCGTTTGGCAGTCTTATGCATGCTCACAATTGCATTTTTGCTGGGTTTCCCTCATGTCCAACCTAAACCTCCCCTGGTGCAACCTAAGACATTTCCTTTTGTACTATCACTTGTTTACTGGGAGAAGAGACCGACCCCCATCTTGCTCCAGCCTCCTTTCAGTAAGTTATCAAGAGCAAGAAGGTCTCCCCTGACCCTCCTTTTCTCCAGGCTAAACAACCCCAGGTCCCTCATCTGCTTCTAACAAGACCCTTCACCAGCTTCATTGCCCTTCTCTGGACACGCTCCAGCCCCTCAATGTCCTTCTTGGAGTGAGGGGACCAGTGCTGAGTACAGGGGGATGATCCCTGCCCTAGTCCTGCTGGCCACACTGGTGCTGATACAATCCAGGATGCTCTTGGCCTTCTTGGCCACCTGGGCACTGTGCTGGCTCATAGTCAGCCCTTTCATGGCCATTAAGAGAATAGTTAGCTGGAGAGAAGAAGCAAGGATGTCCCATTAGGTCTCACCATGTTCAGAGGCCACGGTCACATCAGTGACATTGACCCACTGATTTGTTGCATCTACTGTCATTGTGAAATGGACACATTGGAAGAATGATATTTCTTCCTTTAATAAATAATAACCTAACAGCCACAAGGCTCTCCTGGCACTCTGAAAAGCCAGACTTCCCCTTCAGCCCTCTACCCAGTTTCCTCCTGTTCCCTCAATGTGTGTCCTCCCATAGAGGTCTCTTGGTCTTTGCATTGGCCATGCTTGGTTCTGCAGGGAGGCCGTGAGCTGGTGCCACCCTCACGTTGGGTTAGTGTAATAAAACACACAGTCACAATGGGGCTTGATGAGTAACTGCCTGGTCCTATTTGCCACCCCAGCTGCTCATTCCAACACAGCACACCCCAAGCAGCTGCTCAAAACACATTAACAAAAATCCCCGAGTCATCTCCCTCCCATCTTCCCTGAGTCACGTAGCGCTCACCACAGCATCTTCCAACAGCTGGCAGAGAGAAACCAGACCCACATCTCCTGATGGTGATAGATCAGAAAAGGGTTTGAAGCTCTTTGTTCCTCAAGCATGACAATGACAATGTTTTCTTCATCCCTCTGAGACTTTGAGGACTGGGTCTGTGAAGGCCAATGCACCAGACTTCTCAGGCAAGGGAGTTTAAAAAGGGATGACTTCACTGGGCTTTTTGTAATTCTGAAGCCATGAAGGACATGCCATGGCATTTGCAACAACACACGATAACTGGGTGTAGCCTGAAGATTCTACTGGCGCTCCTGTGGCACAGCTAGCATCAGGCAGTGCTGCCAGCGTGCGAATCAGTCTCGTAGCCTTGGCTCACGTATTTGCAGAAACCACCTATTATCTATTTGCTGCAGCTGCCTGGTTAGCTCTGCTCCTACAGATTTCCTCCCCAGCTGGGAAATGTGGGGGAGGAGGAGAACTGGAAGGTAACCTCCACTTCCCTACAGTTTCAATCTTCCTTACAGAAAAAGCAGAATTTCCCAAGACAGACATTTCCGACCGGGAAAAGTAAAGGTTTCCCATGGAAATTTCCATGAGAAAATCCCTAGTTTTCTGGTGTGCATTAACGGAAGAGTTGTGCTGTAAGAGGATGATGGATTTGATCAGGTTCAAGTAGGTCAATAGGCAGCAGGAGAAGGACTGGGCTTTGGCGGGGACTCTGCTGTTGGGTGATCTTGGAGAATGACTACCATGCTGCGTTCCCATCTGCGAGATGGGGATAAGAAAGTGTCACACAAGAACTCACCAGGTTATTAATAGAGGCCTCTGGCTGAGATTTTGAAACAGCCCAAGGGGTTGAGAAGCCCATTTATTCTTTACAGTTCAAAGCAGGCAAGTGACTCAGATTTCCTTGACACTTTCGAGCATTAAAGTTAAGAAAAAGCGCTCTCAAAAGCATTTCTCTTGAGGGAAGCAAGCGTATGAATATCTGACTTTCCTTTTTCCAAATGTAAATGAGAGCAAATTACCAATGAAGCTGAAATGTTTGGTTTGACTTTTACACTACAAAATGTCAGATAGAAATCTGAACATCAACTGTTCTGCATGTTACAGTCATGGTAGAAAAACAGCCAATGCAGTGGTCAAAAGGAAACATTTTGACCATATGGGATGGAAAAGGTTCCATAATTTCCTGTTGAAACTATAACGAAATTGATACATTCTCCCAAAATGTTTGGATTTCATTAAATTGCCATTTTGGGCCAGATCCAGTAGTGGCAGCAGTGTGGGTTTGGTTTGAACATCGCACAGATATAAAAGAGTTTCTCCAGTGCTGCTACAAAATACATCCAGGTCGACTGGTAAAAACCTGGTTAGAAAGGGGGTGACCAAGATGCCATGGAAAGGTCATGGGATCAGGACCAGGGCAGGAGCCTGGGCAGGAACCGGGGGAACACCATCGGAGGGCATCTCGTGCAAGGGGCTGTGCTCCAGGATGGGATACTCTAATGAAGATTTATAATTGTGCCATTCAGCTGAAATCCAGAGGGAGCAGAGGGCATGTAATGCGTAGTAGCAAAGTGATGTGAAAAGGGTGATTGCAGTTTCGGGAAGGGGGAGAAAGCAAAGCAAGAGGAATGTCAACATTTATTGGCATTTTACCCGTATCCTGAAAATATTCAATCCCATGTAGGGGCAGGGGAATGGGCTGTTTAATCTTCCTTTCCAGCTCTTTTTTTAATGGTGAAATGGATGCATCTTGTTTTCATTCTGACTTTTACAAAATCTGATATGGCTCTACGACTCCATTAAAAAGACATTTGGAAACAAACAAATGAAAGACTCGATCAAAATTCTTTGTAAGCTCATTTTTCTCCTGGAAAGTCTTCATTTTGACAAAGAGGAGTTTACCACAGGTCAAAAAAAAAAAAAAATCATTCCCTTGGAAATCATTCAACCCTTCTTGTCTTCCTCAGCTCTGTGTTTACTGCAATCACCTCAGATGCAGCAACACAGTGCTGAGATGCCAGGGTTCTTACTTCCAAGTCACTGCTGCATCGACCCCTTATCTCACCCGTAAACCCCTGTCCCTGCTGCCCTAGTTGTGAAGACAGTCTTTAACCCAGGCTGGATGCAACAACGCTTCACCCACATTGTCATGCGTGTGTGTTCAGCAGATGTGCTGCTGCTTCCTAATCGCATCCCCATGACCAAGTGGAATTCAAGGTAAACACTTCCTTCCAGCCAGAACAGGCAGCCGCGATAATTGGTTCTCACCCGAGATCATTTTTCTTCTGCAGGCCATTGGGCTGATGTATTGGAAACCCTAAAAAACAGACGAGAGAGGAGACCAAGAGCTCCATTTGCTAGCGTTAGAGAAGCCAAACTGGGATGGATTACTTTCGCTTGGATGCAACATAATTAAAAGGAATTTGTGAAAGAGACACACACGGGGAAATTCCTAACAACATAAAAGGGAGGAAGGGATGGCTCATAAAAGAGCGAATCCCTCTGTTTTTCTTGGCAGCCCAGCCAAGCTCCCTAAACACAAGGTTGTAAAAGGACTCCACGCTGAGAAGAAGACAATAACAAGCAGGTGTTATGGAAAATGACCCTTCCCTGAGCAAACAGATTTTATATTCCTGCCATCTCGCCGCATCCTTCGTCTGCTTCTTAAATCTGTTTCCAATGAGCAGATGCAGCCTTAACCTCAAGCCCAACAAATGCCGCGCTCAGCTCAGCTGCTGTGTTTTTGCAGCAGAGCTTGTGACTCAGTGCCTGTGCCGCTGGGCACCACACCATAGATGTCTACCCACCATGGCTTGGCCAAGGTGCCCACCGCGTGGGACATCCAGCCATCAGTCCATGCTCCAGGCAAGGGAAGCACTGCATCTGAGTCTGCCCCAAAATCGCTAACTTGCATCCAAGAAAAGGATGGGTCAAGCATGAGTTCCCTAGCTCTCCAACCCCTTGAAGCTTATGAGAATTGTCATTATATTTAAGAGAGGATGTATCAGCACCAAAAATCACTAACAATATTTTCCTGCCCTGTGTCAATGTAAGATGAGTTTAAAAGTGCTGGAGTTTTTCCTGTGAGGAGGCAGCTGATGTCAGGTAGAGGTTGGTCTGGAACATGCAAAATGTGAAACTTTCAGGCTTCATTTGACTAAACTCAACTTTTGAGGTGCCCGATGCTCAGGTTTGATTTTTACTCTTCAACCCAGTATTGCTAGGAAACATAACTCAGTATCAGAAAAAAAGCAAGGAGAAGGGGAATATCCTGTCCTTGCAGAGCTGTGCAAAACTCAGTCCTGCTCAGTCCTAGTAGTGAATGGAAATCTTCATAATCTAATTCAGCTTTTTCTTATTCCCGCATTTCTGTGTTTTTAAGCAAAAATACCAAAAATGCAACAGCAACCGGAATCCAGAAAAAGGAGGACCGGCCAAAATTAGCAAGTTTGGCTTGGATTCATGCTGCTACTCTCTTTTCCAACAGTTTCTCCTGAAAACCACAAATTAGCACGGCATGAGTTGAAAGCTCGCTCTGCAGACGGGATCCCGGCGGTAGTGATGCTCATGCAGCCTGGGCAGGAGTTGTGCAGCAGATGCTGGAGCAGAGCAGCCCAGTGGGATGACTTCAAGTGTCTCCAGTCCCAGAGGTGCTGGAGTTCTGCTTCCAGCTTTTCTTCTCGCCTGTGCCAGCTCTGCCCAGGGCAATAACTAAACCAGAGGGAGAAAGCCTCCCCTGCTTCCTTTGCTTGCTCCGGAGCTGTGTTTTCGTCCACTGCTGTATAAACAAGCCTTGGTTTTATTTTTCTTATTTTTATTGCATCTGAGAACTTTGAAAGGATCTACATCCTGAGCCTCTGGGATGTTCTTGTCTGCCGCTGAGCTCCTAGGAAAGGAGGACAAAAACTTCTGGACTGGATGGGAAGTCCTTGATCATTTAAAATGAGAGTTATGTGACATATGGGTGGAATATGCCTGGGAAAAAAAACAGGGGTGGGGGGGGGAATAATGGAAAAAAATAGTGTGAAAGGGAAAAAGGGCTTGAATAACCCCTGCACTGCTCTAGGACTGGGTTTCTCAGAAGCTCCCAGGACTGGCTAAGCCTGCTGCAATCAGTGGCAGCTCAGCTATCAGCATCACTGGGTGCAGAGTCAAGCCAAGGCTGAATGCTTCACTTCTCATTTTTCTGGATTGGGTTTCCACCCACTTCCTACTCAACCTGGGCTGCTTATTGTTTTCCTGTGGTCCATGGAGGATTTCTTGTACATGTGCAACATCCCTCCATCCCTCCTTCCACAGCTGAGTAGCAGAAATAATAATAATAAAAAAACCCTAACCACGAAACCCAAAAGCAAAGCACTTCTTGGAACAATTTGCTCATCTGTTGAAATCAAAACATTCCCCTAAGGTGGGATGATGAAACTTTGCCAAATCCTAAGCAGTTTCCTGCCCAAATGGCCTGGTGGCACCTGCCTAACAATCAAGAAGGGGAGATGCCAGCTCCCCTCTTGGGTACCCCGTGTGCCATGTGCTGTGTGGCTCCCCATCCCAGGAGACCTGGGGACTGCACCAGATCTGGGCACTGCAAAGCAAGTTAAACTCTTTTTTAACTACTGTGCTTCAAAGGTTGGTTCTGGTTTGGGTTCAGCTGTGAACCAGGTTGTCTGGCTGTGATCCTCTTTGAGTCCAGTTTCCGTTTATTGCTGGGGAAAACCCCGTGGTTCAGTCTGCATTTCCTTTGAACCATTGCATCAATTTTAGTTTCTGCACAGGCAGGAAATAGCGAAACAGAGTTAACACAAATGCTTGGGCATTCCCCACCACGACTGCACTATGCTCATAACCCCTCTTGCCACAGGTGCTTTTGTAGGTCTTTCTGATA
Source organism: Eurystomus gularis (assembly GCA_013400335.1). Classification (NCBI taxonomy): domain Eukaryota; kingdom Metazoa; phylum Chordata; class Aves; order Coraciiformes; family Coraciidae; genus Eurystomus; species Eurystomus gularis. The sequence goes on from VZZY01016172.1 coordinate 95,411, forward strand.
TGTCTCCTTGAAGTACTGAAAGGGCACAGGAAGGTCTCCTCAGAGCCTTCTCTTCTCCAGGCTGAACAACCCCAACTCTCTCAGCCTGGCCTCACAGCAGAGGGGTTCCAGCCCTTGCATCATTGCTCTGGCCCCACTCCATCAGGTCCATGTTTCTCCTGTGCTGCAGACTCCACAGCTGGCTCCACCACTGCAGGGGGGTCTCCCCAGAGCAGAGCAGAGCAGAGGGGCAGGATCCCCTCCCTCACCCTGCTGCCCACGCTGCTGGGGATGCAGCCCAGGATGCGATCGGCTTCTGGGCTGCGAGTGCACATTGCCAGCTCATGTCTGGCTTTTCATCAAGCAGTACCCTCAAGTACCTCTCCGCAGAGCTGCTGTTAATCCCTTCATTCCCCAGCCTGTGTTGATACCAGAGGTTGCCCCAACCCAGGTGCAGGACCTCACACTTGGCCTTGTTGAACATCATGATGTTCAGACAGACCCACTTCTCAAGCCTGTCCAGGTCCCTCTGGATGGATCACATCCCTCAGGCACTTCAACCGCACCACTCATCTTGGTGTCAGCAAACTTTCTGAGGGTGCACCTGATCCCACTCTCTTGAGAACATATACTGACCCCTGAGGAACAGCCCTAATCCTGCCTGCACTTATCTGAGACAGAGGCTCAGCTCACACTGAAGTCTGGTTTAAGCGTGTGCTTGAGCGTACTTGAGTTAAAACAGAAAAAAAAGACACTGTGTGAAGCCTACACACTCCAGGTCCTGTCAATTGCGATAGTTCATGTGCTGACAAAGGTTAAATAGATAGAAAACAAACCATCAGGCCATTGAATCTAGAACAAAACAATGAAAGGACCTAGAAATCAGTTCAGGAAAGAATTTGAACAGAAATCACAATGTTCATTTCAGCCAGCATTTAATGTTGCCTAGATGTAACAAATTATTTTTTTCCATGTAAAAAGCAACCAATATTCTGAATTTGCTTTTACCTGAAATGGGTAAGAATTGCTTACAGGTTTAAAGCCACGAGACAGTTTCACTATGACTCACCTTTTTAAAAAGAAACATGGAAAATACTGTTCAAATAAACTACAAGGCTATAACAAAGCTGCAGACAAAGTCAAAATGAATTTGTCAGAAATGGTCTCTTTGGCTCCAAGTACTCACAGAAATGAGGAAATTTGTAGTTTGGAACAAAAGTTGAGTTATTAGCCCAAGGTAAGTGGTTAATGAGTGCTAAATATACATGTCAGCAAAAGATACACAAACTGAAAGTGGCACTTCTCAGAGATTATGTAGGGCAGGAATAGCTGTAAATGAAATCTATCAAGCTGCCCTTTGGGATAGATTTGTGACTTAAAGAGCAGCAAACCGGAGTTGTGGTCTCATCACTTTTCCTATTCCTGCCTCCTCTCCATCCCTCTGCACCCACAGCCTTCAGGTGAGCCCTGCCCTCCACCCGCCCAGAGCTGAGACCCACTTCTGATGGCTTCTCGACTCCTCTTCGGTGTTTTAAGAGGGGTGAGGGACGGGTTGGAAACACACGCCATCGAATATCCCAGCTGCCGCAACGCCAGCTCCTTTGAACTGTGATTTATTTGCGGAGGAGGACAGGGGACGCCTCAGTCGCAGTGTTTAAACCAGAGCTGCCAACCAGGCTTTCGTTTCAGCTCACTTTGCCCATTAGACTAAACAGGTTAGAGCTCGGCTGAAAGACATTGCCCATGCCAGGTGATTTATCATCATCTATGGAGCCTGGGAAGTACAGGTCCCCCCAGCACAAGCACAGCTCCCATTGGAAGCACCGTGCCGGGTAAAGGGGTAGAAGGACCTCAGGCGTTGTTTATTTTGGATGTCATGTAACAGTAATAAATAAGGCCAAGAAGCAGCACGTGTGAGCACTGAGTCAGCTTTGGAAGCCAGCAAAATAGATGATCTCAGAGCTGGAGGGGACCTCATGGGGGTGGCTCTGCTAGTTTCTCTGGGGTGGGATGTCACAGCAACCTCCCAGAACCCTGCCCACCGAAGCTGATTTCTGACTGTTTCTGCCTTATCCCAAAGCAGTATTTAGGATGTCTATTCTGCATTTGATTTTCTGAGGGTCACGGTGAAAATTGCTTTGCCTGTGAGCAATTTCCAAGCTAGCTAGGATGCCCTCACAGTTCAGGGAAGGGTTTTTCAGTCTTCCAGCCCTTGAGTTGTTAACTTTGAAGGATGAGAGACTATTTGTACTACCAAACCTTTTGAAATAGAAAGGGGTACAAGACCTAAAAAGGGGAAAACAACATATACAGGCAGAAAATTACAATAAGTGAAAATTTTTCAGCACCAATCACTTTGATGGGAAGTGCCTGGCTTCCCCCATTTCCAGTGCAGGCTCATGCTGAAACATGGTACCTCAAATTGCCTGAGATTTTAAGATTATGAGGGCTAGTAAAGTGTAGATTATTAACTGTAGTAAACAAGCTGGGAAATCTGCTCAAAAGGGGAGTTTACAGCTCAGTTTTGAAACTTAAAACATTTGAAAAATTACACCACCCATCAAATCATAGAATCATTTCAGTTGGAAAAGACCTTTAAGATCATCAAGTCCAACCATTAACCTAACACTGCCAAGCCCTCTACTAATCATGTCCCTCAGCACTTCATCTACATGGCTTTTAAATGCCCCCAGGGATGGAGACTCCACCACTTCCCTCAGCAGCCTGGTCCAGGGCTTGACAACCCTTTTGAGGAAAACATTTTTCCTCATATCCAACCTAAACCTCCCCTGGTGCAACCTAAGAACATTTCCTCTTGTCCTATTGCTTGTTCTTTGGGAGAAGAGGCTGACCCCACCTCTCTCCAACCTCCTTTCAGTGAGTTGTCAAGAGCAAGAAGGTCTCCCCTGAGCCTCCTTTTCTCCAGGCTCAACAACCCCAGGTCCTTCAGCCACTCCTTACCAGACTTGTGCTCTAGACCCTTCACCAGCTTCATTGCCCTTCTCTGGACACGCTCCAGCCCCTCAGTGTCATTCTTGGAGCAAGGGGCCCACTGCCCCTCACTACAAGTGTGAGGGGCTGCAAGGTTGAGGGCTGGGAGAGTCACACCAATCATCACTTGCGCGCTGGCACAAGTACCCAGCATGTTGCAGCTTTGCCAGCTCATCACACAAACATTACCTTGCTAGAAGGGAAAGTCTCTAAAGAAACACTTCCTCCTCAAAGCACAAAACTGTCACTCCTGGGAAATGGTACAGTAAAGCCTCTCCTGTGCATTAGAGGTTTAGGAAAGAGAAGATGCAACCAAGGATGCTTCACCACCTGGACTGAGAAAGACCTTTGGCACTAAATCTCTCAGGATGGGAATACGAGGAAGAAGCCAATGCACAGCGATTTGACTTGCACCTGCTTTGTTTAAAGGGCAGCCATGTCTAGGAGCAGCCTGGGAAGGTTTCTTTTATTTTTTCTCCATTTTGTTACTGGAAAGATGTAGCATTACTCACCCTGGTTAACAGGGAAGGGACGTACTGGAAAGAGGAGAAGAGTGCATCTGGCTGGGCAAACCACAAAACACCCACCCTTCCACCCTGGCTGCCTTTCCTGCACAGGAAACATCCTTCTCTTTTTCAGAAAACCCTATTTACAAACCTGGTGTGGGACGTCACACATCATTTATTATGTTTACACGAAGGAAGAGGAGTGGAAGGGAGCCTGCCAGCACATTGTCATTGTGGTGGGTATCGATCCCTTACCATCTACGCTCCGACATGTCCACAGGTCCTCTTGCCCATGAGCTGGGCTGGGATGCCCCAGGCTTTGCACACCATGTTAAATAGGATTTTGACATTATTCTAGATCTCCAACTACAGCAAAAGTCTTTAGCAAAGAAAGCAGATGTGCTTAGCGTTTAAAAAACATGAGCTGAAAGCCTGAACTTTTAATTTATGGAAGGATTTTTTACCAATTAAATTAGTCTGTATTTTCCTGTTTTCCACCTCCAGGACCCCCAGTGTCAGGCTTTGTGTAAACTGTGGCCGAGCGGCCATAAACTCAGTGAAGGGCGGGCAGGCAGCCGACCTGACAGCAAGGGGAAGGAAAGGGTGAGAGAAGGGAAATGTTATCCCGGTTTGGAGCTGGCGGGGATTAGCAGCTGGGTAGGATTCAAGAACAAGCTTCAGAGAGCAAGTAGCTACTTGCCTCTCCTGTAAGCGCCTGGGCTGCCTGCCGTCCCACGTCCTCCCGAGGGGATAATGCTGGGGTGCTTTTCAAAGGCTGTGGGGCAGGGAGCTGGGTAATTCAGGTAACACACACTCAGGCCACTGAGTTGAGCTGATACGGAGCTATGCAGGCTCCAAGTGCTGGAGGAGCTTGTCTTAAGCCAGCTGCTGCAAAACAGCATCCCTGCCTGGCTCCCTCCCTCTGTCCCAGAGCTTAAGTTGTTTGGGGACCATGCTGTGCTGAAGAGATGTCTACATTCAGCATGTATCTGGGGCTAAACTATAGCAGTTGCTCTATTGCCCGATGAACCCTTGCCAGCCAAGCAGAGGACTGGGAAAAGGAGAGGAGACCCGCGGGTTGAAATTAAAATGGAGTTAAGGAAACAGCCAAGCTAATACATACTAATATAATATAAAGTATACAAAGTTATACTCAGCCCAGTGAATGCACGGTGGTGACAATAAACGGGAAAGCAGCCATTGGGAGCAGAATGGTGAGCGAGACCCTCCAGGGATGGGGAGAAGCAGAAGGCAAAGGAAGAGGAGGAGCAGGATCAGGACAAGCCCCCATCCTCAGTAAACTTCCCCCTTTATACTGAGCATGACCTTTATGGTCTGGGATACACCTGCAGCCAACTTGGGTCAGCTGCCCTGGCTGACTCCGAACTGGTAACAGCCTGCAAGCCATGGCTGGCCTAGGATTCTGTCCCAGCAAAACCAGGACAAGGGACCATTGCAGCAGAGAGGCAGGAGATGCACCTACCCACTTGGCCAGCAGAAGTTACTGTAACACGTTCATGTGCTCAGCCTGGTTTATGTTTCCTAGCAGAGGGAACAAGAATTTGCATCACGTACGTCAGAGACTTTTTGGTTGCTAAAGCCGGGGTTGCCCGTGTTGGCTGAACTATGGCATCACGGCTGTGCTGCTATCGCTTTGCTGCACTGAATAAGGAGCAAGGTCTGCAAAGATGCCGGGGCTGCAATGCCAGTCTGAGCCCAGCTCTCTCGAGGTCCACTGTGGTGGTTCCCAATATATCTTCTCATTCTCCATCCATCTGTCCCATGTCACCCTGCCCAGGAAACCGCTCCTTGGAGCAGCCCTGTGGTCACCAGTGCCACCAATCAGCTTCCTCACCTCTCTCTGGGCTCACACCTCACTCAATCTTGTCATACCCTGTGTTAGTTCTTCTTCTTGGGAGTGCTCAACCAAATATGCACCCAGCCTGTATGTCCACTAAAGGACATTTCGTCATGGGTAATAAACTGCTCAGCACCAAACCACTGATGGTGACCAGGCCTGGAGCCCTCTCCTTGCCTTGCAGATGATGTGGCCACAGCCACAGCAGAGCAAGGCATGCATGGGAACTGGCGGAGGCAAGGGAAGAAAGCACGCAGAGCTTTCACCTTTGGAGAGGCTGAATTTCCTCCTTAGCCTTCACTTGGCCTCTGAGCCGTTTTGCTGGAGACTGCCATCACAAACAATGTGCTCTGTTTTCCTGACCAGGGTCCGAGTGAGAGTTGAAATGCCCTTCATTAGCAGACTGGGTTTTCTCCTCTTGTTTTCAGGAAAGAAAAAAAGAAAAGAAGCCTAAGGGCAGACCACAAAAAACTGAGTCTCCTCCGTCTTTCTTCCAAATCCTCCAAAGATTACTTCATCCTCATTGTGATATAGAAATAATATTTATCTCAGCTGCAGCCAATGTACAGCATCTGTGGCGTGGTGCGTGTGTGAGTCTGTCACACATCTGGATGCCTGGGATGACGGAGATGAGTTCAAACATGGTCCTGTAACATGATTCTAGCAGCAACTGCTGGCCATCACCCAAGGTAAATGGCCAGGACTGTCCATATGCAGAGCAAAGGCGGTGTGGTCAGCCACGCACCCGACTATGCTCACGCCACACTTGCCAAAGCAAATGTGCTGGTTTGACCCCGACTGAGATTCCCAGCATGACCCTCTTCCAGCAAGCCACGGTGAACCTTGAATTATCCCAAAATACAAATAAAGTCTGTGAGACGGGAAAACCCCAAGAAAGCATGCTCTGTGCTGAACACTGGACATCATTCAGCCTGGTTCGTATCTCCTCCTTCCTGAAGATACTTGTGTTTTCCGTAGCAAGTTTGAAAAGAACAAAATCCTTCAGATGAGAAACGCTATACAACTCTGCAAGCGTGTTTCTTCCAGGAAATTATTGTTACTCATTGGGTTGGGGGAAGAAATTACATATCGTAGCCTATCAATGCTAGTCAGTACTGTTCTCATCAGAAAGTTTTCTACTGGGAAATGATGTTCTGTGGAGCTACCTTGCTTTTTGAGAGCATTGTGTCAGTACCACTTGATTTTATCTGAGTATTTTGCCGTTTGCATTTAAGTTTTGCATAACCTTAGATAATCCAAATTAACATTAAAAAATGCACTTCAGACAATTTTTATCAGTGAATGATTTTTTCTCACTGAAAAAGAAAAATTACTTTATGGGCAAATTTCATCATCCATTTTGACACGGAAGGGAAACAATTTTTCTTCAAATTCCTTTTCAAATTATGAAAATTTACATAGAGGACAACATCTGGTTCCCACATGGATCTGATTTTTACCACGATGAAGCCTTCAGTATGGTGTCTCTTCACATCACACAAGATTAATTCAAATTGGCTTGGATGGGAGCAGTCCATGAAGGCTAAGAGCTAGGATGGGAGAAAACAGCAAAAAGGCAACCAACAGAGTATACTGTTGGCAGAGCTGGTGGATTCCATTGGGAGGTCAGTGTTAGGTCTGATTTTTTTTATATCTTTACTAATGACATGAAAATGCAACATGATCTGCCAGTAAAACAAGGGAGAAGAGGAAAAAAAGCAAGCTAGTGAAGCTGATCACAAAAATAATAGTATTTCCATGAGGCTACAGGTTAGACGACGTCTGAAATAGCACAGTCCTTTCTGGGTACCCAACGCTATAATTTGGAGGGAGTATATAGACGAGCGACAGAGGTGGTGGAGATGGAGGTGTTGAACTTGGCTCAAGGCAAGGCTGGACAGAGCAACAGGCTACGAGTGCGTAAAGAAAATAAACACCCAGGGAGAAATCCTGACCTTGCTGGAGCTCATGTCAAGACTTCCAGGGGAGCCAGGATTTCACACCAAGGAGGAAGAGGAATTAAGTAGTGGTGGAGAAGGCTAGATGGAGGAACCATGGGATGAAAACAGAGGAGGCAGGCTGCAAGTTTAATACCAAGAGAAAGCAAGACAAGAAATTTCAGTTTTGTTTAAAAGCAACAAAATCCAGAGTGCCAGCTGATGCAGAAGGAGCCAAATGAAGGTTTGTAACCCCCTAATTCAAACAAGGTTAAATAAAACCAGGGTTACACATTCAGCTCTGATGAGAAAGGAAAACTGGATGCTAACAAAAGCGACACGACACCCCCTGCAGCCAAACTCCCAACTGGAGCAAGAGACAGCATCTCCCCACATCAAGCACAGACAGCTTTATACGGGAAATGTAAATAAGATGTTAACATCTGGTACACACATCTTCACTAGATTTGACTACATGTCCCCAGATGTAAACATTTAAAAATACTTTTCTTGAATGCATTTTTTAAGGTTTTCATCCAGAATGGATGGAAACACCTCTCCTACAAGGACAGGCTGAGAGAGTTGGGGTTGTTCACCCTGGAGAAGAGAAGGCTCCAGGGAGACCTTCTTGCGGCCTTTCAGCACTTAAAGGGAGCCTGTCAGAAAGATGGGGCAGGACTTTATACAAGGGCTTGTAGTGAGAGGATGAGGGGTAATGGCTTCAAACTGGAAGAGAGGAAGATCTACACTGGATGTAAGGAAGAAGTTCTTCACTCTGAGGGTGGTGAGACACTGGAACAGGTTGTGCAGGGAAGTTGTGGATGCTCCAACACTGCAAGTGTCCACAGCCAGGTCGGATGGGGCTTTGAGCAACCTGGTCTAGTGGGAGGTGTCCCTGCCCATGGCAAGGGGGTTGGAACTAGATGATCTTTAAGGTCCCTTCCAACTCAAACCATTCTATGATTCTATGAATGCCCATGGAGGAAGAATTCCCACTGACATCAAAAGTGTTGAACAGAACCACAAAGTGTCCTATCTGGCAGGTATGTCCTACAAATTATGAATTTATATTAAATCTCACCGCTAACCTATAACCAGGCTCTACTGCCAGAATATACAGGACACTGATGAATATCTGATGCAATCTAGAGGCTGTTGGAGAAGCTGGCTTCTGAAATGTATAGCATATGTGAAAAATAAGGCATAAAGGAAGCTATTTTCAGAAAATGGTAACTTTGCTGGAGAAAGTCTGCTTTCGAGATGGAATCTATTTATGCATTTGAGCTGAAATTGTAAACCACTTGTTTGTTACAAAGTAAAAGACATTCTTGAGGAAGTGGAAACACTGTTGGTTATTTTTTCAAGAGTCTTTTTTTCTTCCCAAACTGACATGCTATTAAAATAAAACTCAAGAGGACTAGCTAACCCCAACATCAAAGGAAAATGGTTTACTCCAGGTCGCACGGGAAGTTTTGAGTGACTTAAAGGAACAGTTTTTGCCTTTCTCCCTTTCCTGTGAAGAAACCAAAGAATTTCCACATTGGCTTGACCACCTACCCAGGTGGTCCTCTACATCCATCTCTCCAGTGGTAACTCCAGCTCTGCCAACACCTCCTCCAGTTCTCCCCATCAAGAGGGGATTTTACTCAAGATTAACATTAGAATAAATGATTGAGATGAACGATAGGAAATCATCTAGATCAAGGAAAATGGGCATAAACCAACACTCTCTCAAGTCAGAGGAGAGAGCCCAAGTGACTGCAGGGGTTTAGACTGAGTTTTATGGCAACCATCCAGAAATGAGAGAACACAGCCCTGAAGCCCCACTCCTATCACACCAGCATACCAGCTGTTGGAGTCTGCTGCCAATTTTTATCTCTAGAAAAGGGCTGAGGTAGCAGGAGGGGTGCCAGAATGCAAAGGAAGGTAAGATAGAATCACTGCAAGTCTCTGTCTGCATGCAAAGAGGAAACCCACTTCAGCAGCAATATGAAGAACCTGCCAATTTCACACGAGATAAATAAGCAGAGTCACCCTCTTGTATGTGTGTCTTGGAAGTAGCTTCAGCACGACACATATAAAACTCTTCCTATCTTACTCAAACTTTGTATGACTGCGGATTTTAAATCGTCTTCCCAACCACTGTGAGTGGCAAAGCTGTGGAACAACAGCTTGTCTCCTCTGTGTGTCAGGGACCCCCACTGAAAACAAAGCAACAATAATTTGGCTGTCCAGGGGGAGAAAGCAAGAGAAAGGGAAGAGATTTCTCCTGAGGACCACACAGGAGGTTTCTAGCAGGCTGTGATTTGAATCCAGACCTTTTGCTCCACCAACATGGCCACCAGGATCTGTTTTGTCTCCCTAGAAGCATGAGATTTATTACTGTGAGACTATGTTACCAGGATTAGACAAAAATCAGATGCTTCCGAAGACTCTAGCAGAAGGCACAAGGAATCAATGCTGCACATTTATCATACTTGTAAAAATATCCTCCCGTTTTATTTCCTTTTAAAATTATTTTAAAGCTAACAGCACACTGGCATCATTCTACTGCTTTTAGCTTTAATAAGCTCTTCATGTGTTCATGAAGCACCACTTGACTCAGGCCTCAAGAACAAGTCCAATCTTGTGGTTGGACTAGATGACCTTTAAAGGTCCCTTCCAACCCAAACCATTTTATGATTTTAAGAGGTGTTCAAAGGTTGGACCCAGTCTCTCCAGGCAGATCCTGGAGAGCTCCCATGAAACCCTGGTACTCTAGTACCAGAGCTGGGGTTTTAATTATTTCCTTTCAATAAAAATCTCCATTTATGCATCAGAACTCAAGAAAAGATCTCTAAATAATCCAACAATGCTGTTGTCCCATCAGGGTGCACAGTCTGTTGAGGAAAAGTGGGAAAGAATACAACAATACAAGGGTGGACTTGAAGCATGACTAGCATCCAGCTGAAGTCCATCAAACATCAGGACCTGCATTTCTGGCTGGACCTCAAGGAACCACTGCAATGTCACCAGCTCTCCTTGGACCAGGTGAAACACTACCAGAGGCTTTCTGCTTTTGATCATTGAAGATATTTAAAGCTAAATTATGAAGGAAAAAACCCCCAAACCTAATTTTTGCTTTGCTGGTAAAGTGGAGGAAAACTTCTTTCAAGGCCAAACTGCTCTTTAAGCCACCGTACGTTTACAGAAAGTTTTTATCTTTTGCTTTAATTTTTACAGTTGTTACTCTTTTTTTTTTTTAAAGGAAGCTGAAAATATTTACTGACATGAACCGTACTTGCTTTATGCCTTTTCAAGTACCAGAAACGTTCCATTGCAGGCACTCTGTGAAACGTTTTCCTTTTTCCTGCACTCTTTAAGGTTATGTCAAGTTTCCTCATTAGAAGTGAGAGGCGACTTCTTATCAGCTGCCTGGCACGGTGTCATGTTTGCATTACGTAGCAAGATGGATATTGCATTTTATTTAAGCCCTCAAAACGGCAAGAGTGGAGAGGAAGGACTGGGGCCAAGGGGCTGGCATTATCACAGGGCAGTCTTCCTGCCTTGGTCACAGCCAGGGACACACACATGCGAGCTTCTCCAGTCTTCCCCAAAAGAAAGACTTTTTTTTTTTTTAAGTAACTCAGCCACCCAGGAACCACAGCTGGACTGGGTAACCCTTTAGGCTGCCCTTTTCCGAGCAAAATAAGGAAATCAGCGCATTCTAACAGGGGGAATTCCATCTTCCTCTCTTCAATGCTTCCCAAGCTCATTTTCCTTTTCCTCCCCATATGTCTCCTCAGAACGTTCCACCAGCCAGTGCCCCTTTTTCCCCCAAACCCAGCTCACTTGAGATGGGAGAGCCTGGCTGGGTGTGCCACCAGAGGACTGGTTCAGCCCTTCTGCTTACCTTCTCAAAAGATGCTCTCTCTCACCAAGCCCCACGAGGAGCACAGATCTTTGTGGTCCATCTGCAAGGTCATCCTCTAGAACTGTTTTTTTGCAGGAAGATGACCTGAAGCATTTTCTGGTTTCTTTCCCATTCCTCCAGCAAATGAGCTCCAAACTGTCTGGCAGGGCATAAGCAGAAAGTCATCAGGAAGCAACCCAGACAAGGCCAGAGCACGTACAGAAAGAAAGCATGGAGCTGTGTATGGAAGAAAAGAGACATGGAAAATGTAAGTGAAAACAACAAAACTAGGAGAGGAGACTGCTGAAGCTTTATGCTTGGTGAAGACTACAGCCACCTGTGCCCAGAAAGTGAGGACACAGACAACTATCTCCAGCTGTGGAGGGAACGGGGGGGGGGGTTGTGGAGCATTTCTTGGTGAAGGAGGATGAAGGGAGACATGCTATTTGGCCTGGTAACCAGCCATGGCATGCATGGTCTCTTGATGTGCTCATAGGGAGTGATTACAGTCTTCACTGGTATGAGTTGGGTTTTAAATAACCTCTTGCGAGGCTGCAAGTCAAGACTATGGAGCCTCCTGCTAAATTTATGGGACTAACATCTCAGGTGCAGACAAGCTGGAGCGGAAACTGTGAATCTGAAAAAACAATTAGGATGGAAAATGGGCTGCTCTTTCCTTAATTAGGGGGAGTGTGATGATTGTTAGCTCCTCTCCTCATAAAAGCAGCACTCACTAACTTAGGTGCCTGCCAACTCCTCTCCCTGCTCTGCTCTAGGGCTGGACATGAGCTGGTGGGCATAGAAAAGAGGGAGTTCTGCTGTGTTTTCAGGGTGTCCCAGCATGCTGCACAGAGCTCTGCTGAAAGGTCCGTGCCGGGAAGCACTGGTGGGTTGGGATGAGCAGCCCACCAGGTGCCTGAGGCACGTTGGGCAGAGCAGGGGGAGGCTGGACGGTAAAGCACCCACCATCACCTGGTATCACACAGCCATGGTGGTGTTAACAAAGACAATAGCTCAACCGTGTTCCTGGAAATGCAGTGCAACATAAGGATCCTCGGTAGCCACACACAAGGTCTACATGATGACTGTGCACCACCTCAATTTCCTGGAGGAGTTCAAACCAGACCCCAAGTGTTATTTTAGCATAGTTTCTTGTGTATAAATATTTATAAAATGCTTGCTTTGAATACCCCTTTTCAAAAAAATTAAAATGAAATAACCATCCAAGCCTCACTACTGCTTATTGCATTTTTAGCAAAATATTTTCTTAACTTTTCTCTATCTTCAGCCCTGGGGCTTTTGCTAGCTGAGCAAACCTCCCTCCTCCCCATAGCCCAGCCTGTCTGTTCTCCTGCAGGGCAGCAGACTGCTTGCTTGGTGGTTAATGAAGTTACATAGGGCCATAGGAATGTCAGGATTTGGGGGCAAAACGAGGTGGAGGAAAGAAAAGAAACTTCACAAATCTGTAGTCCTATTGTGAGTGCTTGGTTTTCATCCACAGGAGTAAATGGAAGAAGTTCATAGTATGCTGCTGGCATGCAGCATATTTCACTTGCAAGGTGTGAGACCTCGGGCAGGACTGAAGGGCTGCTCTGGGTGTCCTGGGCACAGGAGACTGCCATTTTCTCTAACTCTGCCAGTTAACAGTCAGCTCTGCATTGGGAGTTGACTGGACAGCATAACAGAAGCGCCATGGAGTGATTTCTTTCTTTGCTTGGGCCTGGGCTAGCTACACAGGCATCCAGGCACAGGAGCACTACCACACTAACCCCAGAAGCACCCAAACTTCCGTGCTAAAGGCAGCGTAGAAAGCATCCAAAAGGCTCAAGCTCAACAATGAAGGTCCTATCTCTTACTGTATGGGTGGAGAATGCCACAGTGAGGAGAGACCTTTTGGGAGGCTCTCAAATAGGGTTACTTGTGTGATGCCCAGAGGTGGACAAAGCTTCCCTTGGGGACTTGGGAAAGATCTCTTCCCTTTTCCTGCTGGGTGATTACCATCCTTGGCCTGGGACTCTGGTTCTTCCCAAACTAGCCACCCTCCTAGCTCATCCAGGGCAGCAGGGCTACAGTCTGTGGCCAGTGAGACTTGACACCTAAAACTGAATCAGCCCATTTTTAAACTCATCCTATTACTTGGGATAATATAACTCATTTTACGTCCGTTCTGTTTGCCCCTTTTTGTTCCTAAAATTGTCTGGTTAGCAGATCCCAAGATAGAGCTGTCAGTCTGCCCCGGGCCATCTCTGCTGCTGCACATGAATGGGGACAGACTCATTTTGAAGTGTTCCTGGGGTAAGGGCGACCTACTTTTATGGCTGCGGTACAGTTCATTACGAATTCCTAATGATCTCATTGTTCCATTAAATGAAGGTTGCCACCTGTCCCGAAGACTTTAGATCAAGCTGGGATTAACATATCTGCTGACCCATTTCTCCCTTTTGTAGGACACAACCCCATGATCAATAGGGTGGGGTTTTTTTTTTCAGACCATCCAAGACTGAACCTTAGCAGCGATGCGGTGCTGGGTCCCATTAGCAGAGGATGCTGAGCAGCGGGACTCTTGCTGGTGCTGGGCACTGCGGAAAATCCTGCCCAGCCAATTTGGCCATCAGATTCCACCTGCCTAGATCCCACCAGAAAAAAGGTCAAACCCTACGAACGTGATTTACTATGGAAAAAAAATAAAAGAAAGGAATTGCTGAGGCTGAATTTAGGGCAAATGAAATTCTTCCAGTTTAAGAGAGGGTCTAGAAGAGACTCTATTAAGGGTGTGCAGGCTGCCCATGGTTTTGCCGTGGGCAGTCATCCCTATGGCAATACTATGGTCGCAAAAACCCCCAAGTCAGCACTGTCCTGGTGCAGCAGCTTCCCTTGGTCCCTCCAAGGACAGAGCCAGTGGCCGAGAGGGCTGGAGATGGCAGGTTGGAAGCACAAGCCGTGCAGCACGAGGAATAAAACAAATAAAGGAAGAAAGGGAGAGGAATAAATTCCCATGCACAGGCTCAGTGAGCACGTTGGAGCCAAATGACCTCAAGTGCACCACTTTCTTCTCTCGCTTGAGGAAGGCAGAAATACAGCTGCATTTTTCATAAATAGGAACACCCTAGCTTGATGTTTTTTAAAGCTGTCTAGACAGCAGAGCAAGACCTTATTTCAAGTCACATAATCACTTTCCCATTTTTCTTTGCAGCAGAGGACGTTTTCCAAGATTAGATAGAAGCTGGTAGAGCAACATGTTATTAACCTTGGGTGTGCCTCTCTGCTTTAGGCTCTCCTTGTCCGAGCTGGAGGTGCCTTTCTGTCTGATCACGTCTCCCCTTTATTCGTGCCTTCCCCGCCTTGACAGAAAAGCTTCTTCTTTCACTAGCTCACAAAAGTGAGATAAAATTACACACAGGCTGCAGACAACCAGGAGCCCAGAGGGTGCTGTGGTAAAATGCCAGCTCCCTTTAGCCAAAGGCAAATATTTTGCGCTTCCCGATATGGCACTGATGCCTCCACCTGAAAATAGCATTAGAGGAAAGGAAAAAAAAGTAAAAACTTTTGTGCTGAGCTCCACCAGGCCAGCATGCCCCAGGCTGTTGGAAGGAGGTGGTCAAAGCTGCTAACCATGAGAGATGGTGGGAAAAAGCACTGGCAGGGAAGGGTGATCTCAGCAGACACATTGTTCCAGCACACCTCACATAGTGCAGTCTGAGCCTTCCAGGGCTGACCATCCCTGGGCATTTTTCTGGGCATTTCTCAGTCCTTTTTTTCCTCTGTGTTACCACTGCAGCCCATTCCCACAGAGCAGAGAAGGCAGATAAAATATCCATGTGCCATTTGACTGCAACACGTGGCCTGACTCAGCAGTAATGGCTCATTCCCACCACCTAGGGACAAGGAGCTGCTGTGGAGTGGTTGCACCGGGCACCTTTGCTGTAGAAGATCATAGAACCATAGAACTGTTTGGGTCAGAAGGGACCTTAAAGGTCATCTAGTCCAAACCCCCTGCGCTGAGCAGGGACACCCGCAGAGCCCCGTCCAACCTGACCTGGAATGTTTCCAGGGATGGGGCACCGACCACCTCTCTGGGCAACCTGACCAGTGTCTGACCACCCTCACTGTAAAACATGTCTTTCTTCTCTCTAGTCTAAATCTTCCCTCTTTACTTTAAAACCATCACCCCTTGTCCTGTCACAACAGGCCCTGCTAAAAAATCTGTCCCCATCTTTCTGACAGGCCCCCTCTAAGTACTGGAAGATGCTCCTCTAGGGCCAAGGACAAGGCTTTCTGAGCATGAACGGCACGATATGGGTACATGATCAGCATCCTGTACCATTTTTTTACCATGGTGACGTGCAACAATCTGTGCCCAGGTTATCCAGGGGAAGCAGAGTTCAGCTCGGCTCGTTACATTGAATCAAGTCAGCAAAATCTGAAGACAAATAGACCATCGCAAATGAGATTATTTCAATTTGGAGAGCCGTGATAAGAGGTTTGCTGCCCTGCTGGAGAAGCACCGGGTCAGCAGGATAGAAAGTCAGCGCTTTGGGGGAGGCAGGGAGGTGTTTATAGCCAAAGCAAAGGGTGCATTGCTTGCTTGGTGCTACAAAAGCGATGCTGACCCTCTCCCCAAGCACTGCGTACACAGGGTCACCCATCAGGAGTACTGGGAGAAGAGGACTGCCCTCCTCCCACCTCTCTGTGGGACTGCCACGTCTCCCCATGGCTGTGAAAGTGATTAAGCCATTCACAGTAGCAAGCCTGGGCAGGGATCTCTCTTTTTTTGCTTGCTTAGCATTTTGCTTTAGAGGATGCAGAACCTGACTTTAGGAATAATTTCAGCTCGAGGGTATCCGGTATTTCTCTGCTCCCTAAAGTAAGCAGTTAAAATCATCCACGAGAGCTGCCTTTCCTGAAACAAATTCGCTGCTGCTAAGCATAAAGTGAATCCATGAGCTGCCTGACATTAATGCTTCACTTCATAATTTACATATCAAGTGCTTTAATGAATTGTTTTCAGTATCATTGTCCCTACCATGAATAAACTTAAAAGTAATGGATTTGTAATTAATTAAAGTTTAATTACAATAGTTTGTCATTTTATTATTTGCAATTATTGCCATAAAGGTAATAAAAATTGCGGGATGTCACAACTGAATACAAATCCCTAATCAGAAGCAATCAACTCGCGCCGTAACCTTGAACAAGGGTGATTTTATTAATGCACCAGCTCTGAAGCCCCAGCCACTGCCTTGCAGGTGGCAGCTGTGGCATCCTCAGCCCCGGCCGAGGCCACACGGTGCTTCAGTTGATCGTGGTGGGGTCCTCTTGTCCCAACCCTTGGCCAGCCCTGGCCGTTCCTCCCCTTGGAATCTCTTTCTCCACAAGCTAGACAATCAACCACTGACTAAAGACACTTTTGACCACCTCCTGTATGTTCCCCTTGAACACGCTGATTTACTAAGCAGTTATCCACCATAATTCTTATTTAATTATTAGCTATCGTTTCTTCCAGGTCCCTCGGATGAGTTTTTAATTTCTATCAAGTTTATGACTCTGCATTTAATCCTAATTTCTGCATCATATTCTTCCAATATTTAATTTTCAAACAACATTTTTTAGTATCATGAAAGGTCACTCCTAAACTACCCCAGTGTTCTGCCTCTGACTTGGTGACCCCTGTGGCAGAAGCTCCTTTGCTCTGAAGTACGAAGGATAAAAGGAGAAGGGTTAAATTATATCTGTTTGCTGCTGTCCCCATGACTATTTCCAGGACTCGCAATACCCACGTTCACATGCAGTTAATTCTTCCCACTTGAGGAAACAAGATACGAGTTTCTTCATCCCTGCATCTTGATAGGCTCCAATCATACCCATGACTCCCTGGCATATTTCCTTTGGCTTGGCCAGATATCTTAAAAAAACATGTTTTAGAGCAGTTTTCCACTGGCCAGTCTCAAGACATCTTCAAAAGGCATGAGAACTGTACCCAGAGCAGCAATTAGGCTGTAATTAAGCAGAGACTTTCCCAGTGAATGCCCTCAAGGGGCTATATTCGTGATGTGGGAGAGGGTCTTCAGGTTGACTTGTCTCATCCTGCTAAATTTATCCCTTCTCACCATCCTTTGCCAATCTTTTCCGCAGCCCAAGCCCTCAGTCGGGTTTGCTCTTTGAAGTCCATTAATCGGTTGGGAAGGAGTAATTTCATTTTAAGCTTCTTTTTCTAGGGAAAGAATATGCACATTTGCCTGTCCTCCCTTACTCACTACAAAATGTATTGGCCAGCTTCACGCAAAACCCAAGAGAATGAGAGAGGTCTTGTTGCCACTCTGTGCCTACAGGTTACACAAAAAAACAGGCAGCTGGGAAGAGGCAAGAGAAACCCATTTGATGTCCCCAAATCAGTGGGTGACTTTCACCAGGCTCAAGAAACCCAACACACGTACAGACTCCAGGCAGACCACACGCCTCCGAGCCATCATATTTCAAATGCAAAATGTCTCTGCTGCTTCTGGTTGGGAACTCAGCCACCACTTCATAAATCAACACCCCTGCTATCACCTTCACTCTGCCAGCAGACAGTTTGATGTGAAACAATACAGTCCTGGCGGCGTCAGCTTCCTTGGGTTATCTTAGTGGAAGGCTAACATCAGAGACCCACTTTATCCACCGAGATGGTTGTATTTTCAAGCTCGTTGCCTCCAACTGAAATTCCCTTGCACAACACCTTGAGAAGTCTGAACAGCCTCTATTTTTAAGCCGTGATACAACAGCATTCTCAAAAAGCGTAAGATCTCTTATATCTTAGCACCTCCACATTGGAGAGGTTTGCAGATAGGATCAGCTTCAGGCATGCAATCTTGCAATTGCCTTAGCGTGAGCTGAGACTTAAACGTGTACGAGAAACCTACAGGACCAGGGGCTAACATCAGCTGAAGGATAGAAAACAAAACCACCATAATCATAGAATCATAGAACTGTTCTGGTTGGAAGAGACCTTTAAAGATATCAAGTCCAATCATTAACCCAGCACACCAGGTCACCATTAAACCATGTCCCTCAGCACCACAGCTACACCCCTCCAGGGCTAGGGACTCCACCACTGCCCTGGGCAGCCTGGGCCAGGCCTTGACAACTGTTTCAGGGAAGACATTTTTCCTCATGTCCAACCTAAACCTCCCCTGGTGCAACTTGAGTCCTGGGGTATTTGCATTTCTTGTAAACATGCTTGCAAAACCACTTAGCAAATGAATGTTAATTGTTTTGCAGAAATCCCACCCTGTTCAAAGGAGACGGGAAAAAAAAAAACAGTCCTAGGTAGATGTTGCCAATTTTTCCTTTGACCCCCCAAATAAAATTCAGGTGATCTCATCCCACATTGATCAGCAGAGACTGAGTAAGAAAATAAAAAGGAAATTACTTCATCTTAAGTGCTTATTAGCTGATGTTAAGTGATTAAAAAACCCAACAACTCAGTTCAACAGTAAAAACCCACATGAGGAGCCCACAAATGCCAGAACAAGCCGGGTATGGCAGGACCTGTCAAAGGCGTGTAACTGCAAACCTTTAAACCAATTTAGGTGCCTTCAGTTGGGTTTGTGAGACAATTACGCCCTGAACAAACATTTACATGAAAAAGGCTGCGGGCCTCTGCTTTTGTCGCTTCTCCAGCCCAAGGCTGGCAGAGCCAGGAGTATTTTACACACACTGCAGCTGCTGGGGTAGCAGAAATAGATAAAACTTGACAAATTAACACAGCACACGCCAAACAAAGAAAGAGACCTTTGAACTTCAGCCCAAGCCCGAGCTTAACTCTGGCTTTTAGACTTGCCCCCACCATTGCATCTGGTCTCAGCGAGGCGAAAGGCAGCAGCAACGCTGGCTGAGAGGCCAGAAGCACGGATGGATTCAAGCGTTATCCTTACCCCGGGCCAAAATCAGAACAAACCTCAAAAACTAAGTGCGTGTCTCTCGGGATCCAGGGATTATCGAGATGATTTAGGAGCCGCCACTCCAGAAACGCCTTAACTCCAGCACATTTGCAGTCGTTGCAGGCGTGTTTCCGCAGAGCGAAGTAATTATGCTGTATAAAAACAAACTGAAATAATTGTCATAAGCCAACACGTACGCAAGAGCAAGGAGTCGCTTTGGGGAGAGTTCAGGCATTAACTGCTGAACTTGATTTGACCTACTGACTGCACGGACCAGTAACTCCCAAAGCAGCCAAGGCTGAGGATGAGCATCCCTCCGCCTCTTCTTTTATCTCCTTGAGCCTTCCTACAAGCTCTCCTCAATTTTTTAAAGCCCTGCTTGGAGAAGGTGACTTCTGCCTATCTTTTGCCTTGCTCAGCAGCCCCACGTCAGATGTTCTTGAGGTGGGAGGGAAACTTCTTCCTCTCTCATTTTTCCAGGGCTTTCTGTGTCTGTAATACATTAGTTAATCCATTGCTCAAGCCATAACCTTGGCTCTCGTTGTGGAACAAACAGGAACTGAGGTGGCTTGACAGCTCTGCTGCTTTCTTCTCTCCAGATTTAGATTTTCATAAATGACCCTGTCAAAGGTACGCCTCACAATGCCACAATGCTAATTGCTCGCAGCATGGATTGATGACACTGCATTAAAGCCCCTTGGCAGGGATAAGGTTTGACTTTTTCTGTTCAGATGAACAGCAGTGTGGATGCTTCAGCAGAAGGACCGTCCCTTGGCCTGCCTCCATAGCTGGTCACCAGCGCTTCTGCAATCCATCTCTGTGGTTGAGTGCATAGCATCATCTCAGGGCATCCTGGAAAATGGAAATTGTTCTCCTTCCTGAGATAAACCCTCTCTTTCAGACCTTCTTCTTTATATGGAAATACTCATCAAGTTCCTTAAAATAGGAACAAACAGGAAATTCTTATATGCCACTAAAATAGAGTAAAAATCCTCACTAGATTGACATAAAGGTAAACAAAACATAGACTATGTAAAAAAAAAAAAAATTAAACTTACTGCAGATCTCACGAAATCATTCACATTTTAAAAAATAAGATAGATTCATCTTTCCTTATTTTCTCCTTCATTTGGGATTGTTCAGCCTGGAGAAGAGAAGGCTCCCCGGATACCTTCTTGTGGCCTTTCAGTACTTAAAGGGGCCTGTAAGAAAGATGGGGACAGACCTTTTAGCAGGGTCTGTTGTGACAGGACAAGGGGTGATGTTTTTAAACTAAAAGAGGGAGATTTAGACTACAGAGAAGAAATTTTTTATGCTGAGGATGGGGAGACACTGGCCCAGGTTGCCCAGAGAAGCCCCATCCCTGGAAACATTCCAGGTGAGGCTGGAGGGGGCTTTGAGCAACCCGATCTAGTTGAAGCTGTCCTTGCCCATGGTAAATGGGTTGGACTAGGTGCTCTTGAAAGGCCCCTTCCAACCCAAACCACTCTATGATTCTATGATTCATTGCTCCAGGGGAAGCTTTACCAAACTTTGTGGAAGTTCTCATTTTTTAAGAAAGGGACCCATATGACAACCTCTCCTTAATTTCTTAAAAAGCAAGTTTAGTGAACACTCCCTCTCTGTAGCATCTTTGGCTCATCACCTATGTCATTCAGTTTCCAAAAAATAAAACCAGAAAGAGGAGTCCTAAGCACATAATCCTCTCCTGGTGATTCCTGCCCTGGAAAGGTGTGACCAGGAGGGATTGTACATGAGCAGATGGAAAAGACATCCCAGCCACAGAGCCTGGAGGGATCTCAGAGTGTCTAACTCCACACGTCCCCTTATCTCAGCAGTAAACACCTCTAATGCATGGTGGTCACGCTGTGAGGTCTGGTCAGGTTCATGTAATGAGGACTCCGCTGAGAGTTAGTAAATACAGAGCAACTGCCAGACCCAGACTACATGTTTTTGTAGGATAGTACCTTAAAAGTAATATCAACCCTTCATGGTCATCCCCACAAGTCCTACCAACCTTGGCAGAGGTAGAGTAGACCGGGACTGGGTGTTTCTGAGACCTTGCATGACCATAATCCCACAAAGACTCTATTCTTTCTTTCTTTTAAACCTCCTCTGCCAAAACTACGTGAGATTTTCACTTTCTTTCAGCAGGGAAATTCGAAGATGTGTGCAGATTCCCTCATGCTGTGCCAGGAGAGGGGAGCGATGACTGATTGATCTAGGTTTTTCCTGTCAAGAGCACCAAAGGAGGTACCAAACGTATCAGTCTTCTGGAAGAGGGTTAATTACAGAAGCTCAGCTTGCACACAGGGGTCCCACCATTCAGCACAAGATAAGCAGCCTTGGGAGTATAAATTATCACAGATGATAAGGCAGAATTTCCCCTTAAACAGCTTTGTACATATGTTCCCAAGATTGACTCCAGAGACGCCTGTCATCGGATGTCAAACAAGAAGCAACGAAAAATACAGAGAATTAATTTCTCGTCTCTCTTCTTACAAGCGTATGACACTTTCTCCCTTGTTTAGATTAAATGAATTATTTCAGATCATAAGAAAATGTGGCAAGATGACGAGGCCTGGGAATCAGAACTGATGGGCATCACCCATGCTCAATCACAGCAGGCGCCGAGAGCTCCACCACTCCGTCTTGCCTGCAGAAATGGGGGCTGGTTTTAACCCTAGAAATAAGATAAATTACAGGCACCAATTGCTACAGTTTTTGTAATAACTATCTCTTCTGCAAGCGGTGTATAAACAGGAAGCCACAGCCACATGGCAGGGAACTGACTCAATACTGGTGAATACTGATAGAAATCAGGTCATATTGACATCCTTTGTTTATTCACTGCTTTGTTAACTTTGTTTATCCTTAGCGTCTTGGCCTCACATTTAGAAAAACTCCCACTTTGCCACCCATTTGCCACTCTTTTGTCCCCCAAAACCATGCCACCGCAAGCCTCTTGCCTCTCACCATCACCATCCTTCAGACCCAGACCTAAGGGGACATGGGCTTTTGGGGTACAAACCGACTTACTCCACTCTTCCAGGAAGGTTTCTTCCTTATGGCTAGGATCCTGCTACTGGCTTTTGCCTGCAAGCAGGAATTTATCTCCTACCAGGGAGCCGAATCTATTTTAAGCCACCAGCCCGCCGAAATGCAGCCCACCACAGAACAAATCTGCAGCCTAACCATGCAGTGCACAGCAAAAGTCAGCCTACATTTGGCTGCCAGCTCTCTACCTCTACCTGGTAGTTTATTCCAAGCCTGAATTCATCCTACTGGAATGAAGAGTTCATATGCATTAGAAATTTCTTCCAACATTATTAACACGCCAACATCTGCACTATTGCAAACAAGATTCACTCGCGATGGTCTGTATTTTACAGCAGTAATTCAGCTGTTCCTAAACGCTTCCCTCCCCACTCCAGATATACCAGAAATATCAAGGTAGTGTTCCCACCGTCAGCTCTGGGACATCAGAAATAGATGACACAAAAAGACCCTCAAATTCCTGCATTCATGTTTGAGAGATTTCTTTACCCAGCTGAGTCCACAGCAGGTCACAGGCTTCTGCTGGCAGCTCCTTCTTTCACACACTCTTGGCCTTAGAGAAGGAAGGATATTGCAAAAGCCAATTTGAGCTGAGTGGAGAACAAGATTTTAAGTGTAAATTCTTATTATTCCACCCCCACTTTTACCACTAAGGAGCTTCTTCTCCACATCCACGTTTCTGCTGTATCGCATTAGCTCTCGGTCTCTGCAATCTAACCCGATTCATTTTTAAGCACTGCCTCTGTCAAGGGAGTTTTTATTAACCACACAGCACGAGGAGTTTAACCTTCACTGGGGGTTAGCCATACGCTGAATTCCTCCCTGCCAGTCAGCCCCTCTCCCCTGCATTTACTACCAGTCAACCAGGCTCAGCCCTGGTGATCTGCCCAACTGGACCCTCTGCAGATGGGCAACATGCTGCACGTTGGTGCCCAAAGTCACCAGTTGTGTGAGGAGGATCTACACCCACTTACTGACCAGAGTCATAGAGCCCAGCCCCAAACCAGGGAGTTTGAGACTAAGCAGCTCAGGGGTGGCAGGATGAGGAAGAGTATGAAGGCTGGGAGGTATTTTGCCAGCCAATGATCTACTAAAATTAGTGAGCTGGGTCAGTGAGAATATGCAGAGAAAAGGTTTGTTCTGGGAAGCCTTGATCTCCATCTCCCCATCTATAATACTGGGATATGAACCGCCCATGGCATGGTACTATGAATACCTTGCAAGGCTTCATAGTAGGCTTTTAAATAATGAAGAACCAGCAAAGTTTGGAAAATGAGTGCTAAGACCTCTGTTCTTTAGCATTCAAAAAGACAGAGGCCACCTCAGGCTTGAGGATTTAAAAACATGGGAAATATCCTACTGGTCCGCGCCAGCCCAAGGGCCCACCTGGCCCAGCGTTCAGTCTCCCATGGCAATAGAAGATGCTGGTTTGGGCGGTCTATGAGCCCTGCTTCCCTCTGCTGCCCTTCCCATCAGATGCCTCCAGCAGCTCCAGCTCCTGTCTGCAGTCATCAAGGAAGCAATATTCTCTCATTAGGGCTCCATCCGGTCCATGGTTTCAGCTGCTCTTCCTGGTACCTGCTCTAACTCCACCGTCCTCCTCAAGAAAAAAAAAAACCCTTATTATAACCCTGAGCTGATGCAGTTTGAGGCAGGGTCTTTCCAGTTCTCATGGACAACCACACACAGTTAAAAATCTTGCAGCTGGTCAGAGCAGCCAGATGTTATTGCCACAAATTTCCTCAGCCCTGTGCTCCTTCGGTAAGGGGAAAACTCTTTCTGGAGCTGCAGCCATAAAAGGGCCTGCTAAAGATACAGGGTGGGTTTAGTTCCCTGCTCATTCAAGGCCGTGCTGGAAAGAGCAGCTCTGCAGATGCTCCGATATTCCCAGCCAAACCAGTGTGAACTGAGAAGCTGGGCTCACTGGGGCTGTATCCAGCCTCTGTCCTGAGCATCCTGAAAGGTTAAGAAGGGCTGTGCCACCATGTGGGGCAGGGTTCCGTCCTGTCCTCAATTTGCCTGTGGGATCCAAAAGGAATTTTTTCCTATTTCTCTGCCAGGCAGGGAAAAAAAATAAATAAAATACTTTGTTGTTGTTTATACTGGATGGGATTAAAGTTTTCAATATTTGTTATATTTAGATGTCTTTCAGACCCAGATTCAGGGAAACATTACACATGATTCTTGCTCTGTTTACCCTTCACTCCATTCCCTCGCTTTTATTGTTCTTTCAGTTTATTCCTCTTCCAATTTAGGTTACGTTTCCCAAGGACCGTGGCATAACCCCTGATTTCCCAGGGAAACCAGCACCTCTTAGCAGCAGTGACCAGTTTTACGGCTCCAACCGGACCACCTTGGTCCTGCCTAAAGTGAAGCGCGTCCTCGCAGCAGAAGTTTTATTGCCAGCTATCAGCCAGGCAGCGACGGGGGAAAATCACTCTTTTCTGAATCAGAGCCCTAAAGACCCCTTAAAGCGGATAATTCACACCAAGATAAAGGCATCTATCCACTTGAGCATGATGGATCCCCCAGCCCGTCCTTGCTTCCCCCCAGACAAGGGTTCCCAACGTCTGCGATGCTGCAGGGCTGAGACCAATGTGTGGCACAACCTTGGCTTTTCCAGAGACGAAGCGACTGTTGTTTCTCATCCTTCCCTGAATTTCCTGGGGAGGAAGGGATGCTGATCATCCTTGCAGTGAAGGACTTGCAAGCAAAGCCCACACCGCAATAAATTCTCATAAAACCTTCCCAAAGATGAGTGTGTGAATGATCACTTTATAGAGAGGGCCGACAGAAGAGAAGTTTACATCCAGTGCCCATCTTCCAGTAAATCATTCCCTTCAATCTAGCTGCAGTTTTCCAGGGCAGACGTGTTGTGGTGAGCTCTTTCCTCACCCTCCCTTGCAGGCAAGGCAGGAAGGACAGAGCCCCTGATACTCGATCTCTCTGCTGTGCCCTGGCTAATGGAAAAAAGCTGCTCACTTGGAGCTGCTCTGATTTATTCCATAATAATCTCTCCGACTGGGGGTCTTTGACCTCCCCAGAGAGGCTCCGTTGAAACTGAGCCTAGTAGCTGGGTAAGCACAGGTAGCTATTTTCTCCTGATAGCAACAGCTGGGCACAGTCGTGTGCCATTTCTGCACATCGTCTTCACCTTAAATATAAAAGCAGCCATGGGAGCAGGAGCTTACTTATTCTTTTTTTGAGGCCTGATCCAGAACCCATCATTTGCTTTAGCTCAAAGCCCTGCACACGGCTCCTGGCAGAGCTCCTGCGTGTGTTCTCATTGAAGAGCGCAGACTATTCACCCGCTCAAAGCTGAGCTTGTGCAGAGCTGCATGGAAAAGCAGGAAGCAAAAGGAGCTTTGACTCCAGCTACGCCTGACCTATCCCTTCTGGCCACGGGAAACCCAGGAACAGATGTTTGGTGATGAAATTTTTCTCCCAAAATGTCTTTGATGTTTACTTCACATTGTACAGATCTGCTTTTGCCATGTATAGAATCATAGACTGGTTTGGGTTAGAAGGGACCTTTCAAGGCCATATAGTC
Source organism: Eurystomus gularis (assembly GCA_013400335.1). NCBI lineage: Eukaryota > Metazoa > Chordata > Aves > Coraciiformes > Coraciidae > Eurystomus > Eurystomus gularis. The sequence goes on from VZZY01016172.1 coordinate 121,100, forward strand.
CAACCCCCCTGCACTGAGCAGGGACATCTGCAACTAAAGCAAGAGCCCCGTGCAGACTGACCTGGAATGTTTCCAGGGATGGGGCATTGACCACCTCTCTGGGCAACCTGGGCCAGGGTCTCAACACCCTCAGCATAGAAAAAATTGTTCCTTCTATCTAATCTAAATCTCCTCTTCCTTCTATCTTTCTAAACCTCCTCTCTTTTAGTTTAAAACCCCTTGTCCTGTCACAACTGGCCCTGCTGAAAAGTTCATCCCCATCTTTCTGATAGGCCCCCTTTACATACTGAAAGGCCCCAATAAGGTTTCCCTGGAGCCTTCTCTTCTCCGGGCTGAACAACCCCAACTCTCTCAGCCTTTATTCAAAGGAGTGATGTTCCAAATACATGTTCCTCTAGTGTTCCTATAGCATGAAGGAGACCATGCTGTTGGGCTGCAGGGAGGTGAAGAATTTTTCTCAATATAAGTAGTCAAAAACTTTCCTCTGGGAAGATCTCGTAGAGCCTCAGCTGTGTTCCCCTCTGTGTTCCCCAGGTGCATCCTCTGGATGCAGACCAAGAGGCACAAGGGAGTGCAGGACCTCATGCTTCTGCTCTGAACCCGTCCCCCACGGACAGGGAGATCTCACAGTCCTAGCTACATTTTTAATTTTCAAATGTAAATAAATCCATCAGAGTCAGACAGACCCTTGCTGCATCTTTCCATGAGGGCTGGAGGGAGCAGAAAGTGTCAAGGCAAAGGAGCTGATGGGGTGGTGGCACCTTGGCCATCCTGCTCCCTCCATGCATGGGGCTTCTTCTTTCCAGCGTGTGAACCAATGATGGTTATTTTCCCAAGCATTGTAAAAAGCCAGTTGTTTTTATGCCCCCCAGCACTCTGGTGAGGAGAATCACACCATCAGAGTGGTGAGTGACCAGCATCTGTCTCTGTGTCTCCTGGATTCATTTAAAGGTCTAAAGGTGTGCTTGAACCTCCACAGTGAAGACACTGAGCACCCATCCTGCTGCCACCTCAGCTGCTCAGCTTTTCATGCAGCCCGTTACTGTCCCCAGCATTGCTCAGGCTCTTCCCGGCCATGCCAGTGCACAGCCCGGCACCAGTTCATGCATCCTTGACACAGCTTCCCTCTCGTCTCAGGCAGGAGAAGTTGCGGGCGTTTTTCAGACTGTGAATTCCTCACGGGCTGGACAGACTGTCTGCAATTACAACATCTTTGCAGGGCATGAAAACCATTTTCCGCCAAACCCTGGGGACCACAGACGCCAGCCCTGCCAGGGGGGCTGGAGCCATGATGTTTCCTGCCCTCCCCGAGCCGGGGGGCTGCGTTTTTTGGATGGCTGGACTCCAGAGAGGGCTGACGTGACAGCCTTTACATGCCTTATTATCTACATGGAGCTGAGCTGCTGGAGACCAAGCCAGGAGAACCCTGGAGCCACACCCAGGTGCCCAGGGAGTGACAGAGCTGGGGCAGACGGCTGAGTTGCTGGCTGCCAGCCGTCAGCCTGCGTGCCCTTCGCTGCTCCCTGCGAAAGCTTCTGTCAGCCTGACAAGCAGTGGGGAGGGGGGACACGGACACCAGCACAGGCAGCTGCCAGCACCCACCATGTCTCCGTCAAGGCTTGGAAACTTGCTAAGTGTGTTTGAGCCTTGACAGCCAAAAGTGAGAAAAATAGGGGCTGTTTTTTTTCCCTGGCTGCTCCCGTTGGACAGCTGGTCATTGCTAGCTCCTTTCCCTGGCTCCATCCCTTTGGATGGTCTCAGGTTGACAGCTGTCACAGAGTAGAATCATAGAACATTTTGGGTTGGAAGGGACCTTTAAAGGGCATCTAGTCCAGCCCCCCTGCACTGAACAGGGACATCTGCAACTAGAGCAGGTTGCTCAGAGCTCCATCCACCCTCACCTGGAACATCTCCAGGGATGAGGCATAGAGCACCTCTCTGGGCAACCTGAGACAGTCTCACCACCCTCAGCATAAAACATTTCTTCCTTTTATCTAATCTAAATCTCCTCCCTTTTAGTTTAAAACCATCACCCCTTGTCCTCTCACAACAGGTCCTGCTCAAGTCTGTCCCCATCTTTTTTCTAGGCCCTCTAAGTATGAAAGACCGCAAGAAGGTCTCCCTGGAGCCTTCTCTTCTCTAGGCTGAACAACCCCAACTCTCTCATTCTGTCCTCACAGCAGAGGGGTTCCAGCCCTCGCATCATTGCTGTGGCCTCCTCTGGCCTTGTTCCAACAGGTCCATGTCTCTTCTGTGCTGAGGACTGCAGAGTGGGACCAAGCACTGGACTCTGCAAGCAGAGGAGTCCAGCACAACCAGCCAAAATGCCTGAACCCAAAAGCAACTAAATACCCCCGAGGCCAGAGCAGCTATGCCAGGAATGCTCCTGTGGGCTGCCAGCCAAAAACATGAACTCCTCCAGCAATGCAATATGAGGTAGTTTGAATTGGGTGTTTGCTCATCCCATTGCAATTTCTCTTTTTCATGCTGGATTTGCCTCAGTTCTGCACCTCGGTAGCCCAGGCACGCTCATCCCCGCTTTGCAGTTCCTATATGCATGAGATGGACCCATATTTCCAGTGATCAAAGTGACAATACAGCAGTTAAAGAGCTTTTCATTACAGCTCCTGGAGTCAGAGAGCAAGGGAAAGCTCAGCCCTCCTTTGCTCCTCGGCATTACTACACAGATGGGACCTTATAACCAAAATCTTCAGAGCTTGAGAAAACACGGGATTTGGGGACCTAACTGAAAGAGAAGATGACAACAGAAAGCCAAACCCTTAGCTCTGAGGGTCTGAGCTCAGAGGTGGGACCCTGAGAGCCATGAGGAGCAATTTCTTGACGGAATTCACATCAGCCGCATCACCGACTGAGCCCTCTGTGTACATCTCACTCCACAGCGAGGGGGGAGGTACCATTTAAGACAATGTGCAGATGCGGGGATCAACACTCTGATCTCCCTCCATCCCAACAGAAAACCTGTCCTGCTGCTGGAATGCCAACCAAAGATCTCCCACTCAAAGTTTCCCCCTCAAAAAATGCTGCATTTCAAAGGAAATCCTCCTGCCAGGATCTCTATTTATACGGTATCAATCACCGATGCTATTTAACAACCCCCTCCTTTCTCTTGACATTATCTTGCCAAATTAAGCAAACCCGCTGCCCAGCACATGTTATTTCTCATCTTTTTCTCCTCTCCCCCCACCACTGCCACAACCATCCCTCAAAGGGACCGAGTACAAATAATTCAGCCTCTGCCACTCGGACTGGTTTTAATCAAAGGATTTGCTGGGTTTCTACCGCGTGGGACACCTCATTAACAACTTCACGCCTTTAAGGTGCAGAAAAAAAAAGTGGTGTTATCCATTTCAGCATCGCTGCGCTTGATGCTGGTACCCGGCGTTTTGCACCAGGGACAAGTTTTATTTTGGTGGGGAATACAACAACAAGATTAAAAAAAACAAACCAAACAAAACAAAAAAAAGCATTTCTGGGCCGAAAGGGCTTAAAGATCGGCAGGAGCGTATTTGTCAGAAAGGAGATTAGAGCCTAATTAAATTTGTCTTTGTGCATGTGTCTGTCTCTTTTTTGGGGGGTGGGGGGGTCTTTGTAACAAGCCAGGCTTATTAAAATGCAGGGAGAACCCCACACAAAAGACATTTCTTAGGGTCCAAAGGAGTGCTTATTAATGCAGAGGTTTTTGTCCAGAGCGTGCCGGTTCGGGGAGATTTTGGGTATTGTTGGGGGAGAAGAAAGCAAGGCTCACTGACCATTTTCTTTTCCAGTTTTAATCACAGCAGCTGAAGCAAGCAGGTGCTGCAATTCAGAGCCTGCAGCAAAGGGCAGGAGATGGGGGAGGAAAGGGGAACTTCACGGGAGGAAAAACTCATCTGCATGAGGGATTTTGACTCTTTCGGCTCATTGAACTGCAGCACAGCTGTGGTGTGTCCATACTCCCAGTTTCCTCCATGAGGATGGCGAGTGGCTGCTGGGGAAGCACTGCATGGGCCACCAGAAGTCAAAGCCTGCTCCGATTGCAACAGGTTGGCATCAAGAACCAGCAATTTCAACCAGAGCATCTATTTCCACCGTGCATCTCTGATGCGGGCGCGGAAGAAAACACAGGGTTGTGGCTGAGATACTGGAGCACAACTTGGATTCCTTCCATTCATTTCTAGACACAATGGGATCTGCACCTTGCTGCAGCAAGCACAACTCAACGCTGGTGAGAAGCATCCGCAGCAGCATGGCTGCATGGGGATGGGTTATCCTAACAGGGTCTTAACGCTGGGAAAATACAGCGACAACACTACGCATCACTGTTGAGGACAGAGCACCTACGACAGCGATGGCAGCCCAAGCCCACTGGCATGGGTTTGGGGAAAAGGAGGAGAGGGGAGAGATTCACCCCTGTCCTAGGGAGGACCTTGGTACACCTCCAAGAAAAAGTTTGCATCATTACTCACGCTTGGAAAAATAAGCTCAGGGGTGGGTGGTGCAAGGGGTTGGAATTCCACCCAAGTCCTTGCTTGCAAGAGGGGAAAGACTTGAAAATCTCCATGAGGCATTTTTAGTACTTCCCGTGACTCTGAGCCCAAAGAGGAAAGCCCATATCTACCTTCTGGTTGGGAAACCTGCCCAAGGCTCCCGCTAACAAGTGTTTCTCAAGCGTGACTTGTTTGCTGTTGGCAGCAGAGCCCTTGGGAGTGTTTACTCAAGAAGAGCAACAGTAGGAGTTTCTATTAACTAGCTTTTGACACTTTGACAACACAGTTGGGCCCACCCAGCTGGCTTTTTTTCCACACTGCTTGCACGTTTCCACCTGCTACGCTATGAAAACTATGAGAAAAATCTCATGTGTTTCCTTATGAGATTTTTCTTAAGAGAAGATGTGGGAACCAGTCCCATGCTGCCTCAGCTAAGAGAATAGCATATGGAGGGTAAGCACTGAGGAGGACACGAATAGAGGATGGAGCAGCGAGCCCTAGGAACCGACCAGCACAGAGAACCAATGGAAAAGCATCCAGGAGAGGCATGGCTGCAGACTCCCTTGGTACTAATTTTTCCCATCATGCTTGATCTAAGCTCATTGCAACAAAAACCAGCACTGATGCAGAGGATAAAATACGACAAACTACCCCCATTATTGAATAATTCAGATGAATTGTAATTCTGTGAAGCATCTGCTGGCTGTGTAGAAACGCACAACAACAAGTAATGACAATAAAATTCAGCCTAAGTGTGTTACAGAACATCACCAGACTTGCTCTGCAGAGCCCCAGAGAGTCTCAGCAATGCCACCCCATTAAGATACAACAAACGTCTGGGTTATATTCACTTAGGTATCTAGTCAAACTTCTGCCAACACCTCCTTCACCTCTTGCAGGAGCAGAGCAGACAGTAGAAAACATCTTTGTTTATTTTCTACAAAAACCTCCCATCACCCACCCATCACTACCAACCCAACAAAGCACCTCACAGGCGAGGGAAGCAGAAAGCTGAGGCTGGAATAAAATCGCTTAATAAGTCTGGTTTCACCTTTGCTTGGAGGATATTCTAATGGAAATCAGATGGGCTGAGTCTGGGGATAGGAATTCAGCTCAGAGAAGCAAGAGCTTCTCCCCCTGAGGCTGGTGACAGCTCGAGACCTCACAAGATCTTTAATGTTATTGTACTCTCCACATCATAGCCCTGCTCCAGTGCCCCCCTCGAGCTGAGGCCCCCAATTTGCACATGCACATGCAAAAACATGTTCCCTGACAGCTTGCATATAGGAAACGATTCGATGGATCTATTTTTATACAATAATAGCATTAAATGCCTGGGATAGTTCATCCCTTGTCGTGCTGGGTGCAGTAAAGGAGGGGACCTCTGGGTCAGACCCATGGCCAGCAGCGAATGGGGCAGGCAAAGAAGCTCCAACGCTAAGAAGCATCTTTGACTTCTTTCGTAGAGTTAAAGGACACTAGCCACTAGACCATAGCCTCAAGCGCTACATCTACTCATTTTTTAAACACCTCCAGGGATGGTGACTCCACCACCTCCTTGGGCAGCCTGTTCCAGTGCCCAACCACTCTCTCAGTAAAGAATTTCTTCCTAAACCTCCCCTGATGCAACTTGAGGCCATTTCCTCTCATTCTATCATTAGTAATTCAGGAGAAGAGACCATCACCAGCCTCGCTACAACCTCCTTTTAGGTAGTTGAGGAGAGCAATAAGGTCTCCTCTCAGTCTCCTCTTCTCCAGACTAAACAACCCCAGTTCCCTCAGCTGCTCTTCATAAGGCATGCTTTCCAGACCCCTCACCAGATATCACAGGGGTCTGGACAAAACCATGAGGACCAGCAGTACGGTGCCTGGTCCAAGTAACTCAGGCTGTGCCAAGTCTCTCTCTCACAGGAAAAGGCTACAGATGGTAACACTGAATACCAGCCAACTTCAAGTAGACATATATTTATATATATAGAGATACATGAAAGAAATATATATACTTTTTTTTATATATATATATATATATATAAAAATCACAGACCTGTGGAACTGATTGCCACAACATAACTGATGTTAAGGTTTTAGCCACATTCAAAGAAAGGGTGGATGCTTATGGTAGGACTGTGGTCATCCCAGCTACAGATTTCTCCATGTGTCAAGTAGCACATCAAGCTCTATCCATACAAAGGCAGGAAGAAATGTTGTTTGTTAATCACCTCCTCAGGGATTATTTCCACCTCCTCCTTGAGGCTGTCAGCTGGTGGCTGTGGGAAGCAGGACCAGGTAAACCACAACTACTTGACGGCCCTGACTAGATACACTTCTGGGTTGCTTTCAGGCCCCAAGCCCATCCCTGGCTCTGACCAACACATTATCTGGCCCTGCAGCCCACCAGATGGTGCTCTCGGTATTAGTTAATACCTAGTTAATCTGCGCCTTTTCCTTCCGCTGAGAAACTCCAGCACAGGTGGGGTGTGGAGAAACATCACCAAGAACAACAGATTTTTGCACTTTCCTAGAGCACCAGCCAGATCGCATGGCTTCATCCCAGGCGTAACATGGTCCATAAACCAGAAACGTGTTTTTGAAGCACCTGGAGGCGATGGCAGATTGCAGGCACTAACATGCACCTTCAAGCCCCAATGCAATGCATGGACCTTTAGACCTTGAGCCAAAACAATGGGACTGATGGGAGAAGCAAACTGGTGGGGAATGTGAGCATGCCATGACACTCAGGACAATGTACCACATGCCAATGGACCTATGAGCCCATTGGAAAGCCTTTGATGAATTGTTTCTTGAAGGCCTCCTCCACAGGACCAGCTTGACACTCCATGGCCAAGAAAGCTGGCTGTGATGTCTGTGGACTTTGGTGTTTCTACTTCTAGAGATATGAAATGTTTTCTGTTCGAGGACAAATGTTATAACAGAGCAGGGAGAGGTTGTGCAGGGCCATCGAGGGATCTCTGTCACCCAACATGATCAGCTTGTACCAATATCCACCAGCAGTGACTCTTGATGACCTCTGAGGTCCCTTTCAGCCTTTGTTTCTCCCAAGTTTTCTCCAGCAGGAACATCTATGGTTCCTGTACCCTTTGCAGACTATGATGCTTATAATTATATCAGGTCCGGAGAATTGGGGTAATGTTGCAGGGCTGATCCTGAGGCTATTTCTTTGGCCCAGCAGGATGGACTGTTTTCCTTACGTGTTTCCAGCTTAACGAGGTTTTCTTTAATTTCTCCTTAATAAAACTTAGGGCAAAGGGTAACATTTAATGTGCTGTTAAATAAAAAACAGAAAGCGTACCATACTGGCTGACTTCCTAAAAACTAAGTGTATTTTCTACAGTCGCCATCCATGGGATGTCAGAAACAAAATAAAACCTCAAGCACAGAAGCCTGACCACTAAAGCAAACCAGCAGCTAACTCTGAGGCTTTGGTTTTTTACCAGCACTGATTTTTTATCGCTGGGAAGCCAGAAAAGGGAGAGCATTAAAGGTCGCCTGCACGGGTACATGGGAGTGCTCTGGCCATTTACGCCCGTAATGAGTTTTGCTGCCTCTGAGCAGAGCACAGGTAATAACAGATCATAAAGTGGCTTTACCACCCGAATTGCCAGTCTCGGAAGGTTACTAAAAGCCCATTCAAATGAGCACGGTCGGATCTGCCTGGCTGTTTGGAAATCATCGCTTTCTTAATGGCTTAGCAAAAACGTCCGTTTCTCCCCTTGTTGAAATGGGTGAAAATCAGGAGTTGAGCAAATGGAGCCAACCTGGTTTTGTTCGGGAGAACAAGTCTGGCCAAAAATCACTTAAATTTGTCTGATGATGCTGTTCGCTTCATCCAGAGCTGTCCCATCAGCTTGCTATAAAAACTTCCCTGTTTTATGAAAACTGCTTATAAAGCATCTCCATGTTGGGCAGAGTTAATCCAGCCCGGGATGTGTTTTTCAAGCATCGTGCCTGGAAAACCCTCCAGGGCTCAGGGCCCCTTGCCAAGTGGAAAGACCAACCACCACTGAACCTCTCTGTTGCAAAGGGGGTGATGGAAGCTCTGGGGATAAACTTCCCCCTACTCCCTTTGCTTGCCCCTGCAGGAAACTGCCCAGAAGAACCACAGGGTGATTGCTAAAAAAAATCCATCCCTCCTTTTCTTTTAGGATATGCAGGGGTGCTGGAGATGTCTCTAACAGCCTTTATTACAGAAATCCTCTGATTATACCACTTTTCCAACCAAAAGGGCCCAAGAAGGTGGACAACACTCTGTAAAAGAGAAAAAAGCCTCTAACACATTCACTGCTGTGGTTTCAGGAGCATCACTTCCCAGCCCACCTTCCCTCATCTCCCTGCACTGGCAATCACTGTCCCTGGCACAAGCATCTCCTTCAAACCTCTACACAGACCAAAAAAAGCTTTTTCTGCTCAGCCTGGCCCGAACTTTCTCCTCTTTAATCCAGCTGCTGAGAGATAGGGAAGGACCGCGCAGATTTGGTGGGTGTCCTGACATGGTCGCGGATGTTACAGATTGCTTCACCTCAGGGTTTCTCTGCCTCCTCGTAGAGAAGCAGGACACATCCCAACCCAAGGAAAAGCAGTACTGTGGTGGCAAAGTCATAGAATCATAGAATGTTTTGGGCTGGAAGGGACCTTTCAAGGGTATCTAGTCTAACCTGCCTGCCATGGGTGGGGAAATCTTCAACTATAGCAGGTTGCTTAGAGCTCCGTCCAATCTCATCTGGAATGTTTCCAGCAACAGGGCACCTACCATCTCTCTGGGCAACCTGGGCCAATGTCTCACCACCCTCAGGGTCAAAAATGTCTTCCTTAGATCTAGCCTAAATCTCCCCTTTTTCAGTTTAAAACCACTACTCCCAAATCGGTGCATCAACATTTTGCTTCCAAATTTGGCCCCCAGGAATGGGGCAGCAAAGTGCCAGGGTTGCAATTGTGAGGTATATGAAGCTCCTCAAAGACTCATTAATAATTTTAACAAATGAAATAAGTCTGCTCGGAGCACTCTACCTGTAGTCTTGCATTTACGGAGAGGTAGGAAGGCTACATGGACCTAAGACATTGACAGAAGGGTGTATGCAGTGTTTTGCCCAAGGGAAGATGTGCAGCTACTTAAGAACCAGACATTAAAAGCACCAAGAAGTCAGTGAGATTAAGGCCTCAATCTTGGACTTTCCCCAAAGGACGGTGCCCAAGGCCCTGGACCACCTCAGCAGCATCCCATAGGGCTCTCGATGTGAGGCAGAGGACACATTTCTGAGTATTTTAAGAACCATTTCACCTTCTGGAGAACCCAGCTCCATCTTGTGCACATACTTTTTCATTTACAGCCAAAAAGAGGAAAAAAAGCTGCATTTCAATTGTTCTTTTAGCACTTTGATTTCTCTCCATTTTCCTAGCCTTTGTCTGTGTGGGAATGTGCATTTGTGGGAACGCGTAATATATTTTAATGTTTTCTGCAGTTGTTTAGTGGGTCCCCTTCTGAAGCTTTATGGACCACCATGGGCTGAGAAACTGAGATGGAAGATCCAGAGAGACAGCCTCGTGCAAATCCAGTGTCATCCTTTTGAAGTCCTTGGGGCTTCCACGGCAGCCAGAAGTAATTAGTGAGAGAAAAGGATTGGAAGAGCAGTGCTGGCTCGTTGTCAGCACCTCCCGCTGACTTTGAATAAAGCGGAGCTGAGCCAATACCGAGCACTGGTAGAATTACGACACCAAATGTCCAACCTATTTATTGAGCACGCTGCAGGGCTCAGAGACAGCTCTCCACAGCAGGATTCGCACTGTTGACCTTGCACCGCGTTAGTACCAAAATCACTTAGCCAAAATACACTAGGCGTTCAGGTACTGTGGCTGGACTAGACACACTGTCCATCCTATGCCACCTTCCCATCAAGTCAGAGATGGCTGTAGGCTCTGATTTCCTCAGCAGACCAAGTTCAAGAACAACCAGCACAGCTACCAGCACAAGCAAGAATTACCAAGTGACTACGCAGCTCCTAGATTTGCAGAGAAAGTCAGTACCAGATAATCAAAATGCTCCTTCTTACCTTACTAAACCTCTCAATCTGTCGAGTGCTCTCTCTGCCGTGGGGTGCTGAGCCTTGGAGACCAGGAACACTCCTTCTCACTTCATGCCAACAGCTCTGGCCATACGGTTTGGTATTTCTCCCCTCTCTATAAAGCAAAGTGGGTAAAATTAAAGACATTTTCCCTGCTGCTCAACCAGCCAGCTCTCCTGCACTTTCCCCATTAATGCACACTTCCCACAGCTGGAGGTTTCACCTTCCCAGAGAGGCTTCACATACCTGGGAAAACCCTCTCCTCCACTGCTGAACTGAGATCAGGTCTGTAGGGTGGCTGGAGGAGATTACTTCAGGGATATTTGGGGAAAACAATAGGGAACAAATCCAAGATTTGCATCCTGGAAAGGTACAAGTACTCTTTCTGCTTTTTCCTCCTTTTTCTCTTCTAGGCATGGCTTTGAGAAGCACGTTCCTCTATCTCTCTTTTTTGTCTGCTATCTTGCTTTTTTTCTCTCTTATCTTGCTTTTGGGCCAGCCTCAAAGCTGGATTTTCCCCTCCCTTCTTCCCCCATTATCTCTTGGCAAAGTTACTACTTTCTATGGCAAAAATTAGGTCTGAAGGGACCACAGAAGGTCTCAAGTCCAACCTCCTGCTCAAAGCAGGGCCAGCCTCAAAGCTGGATCCCAGGCTTTGCATGTGGTTGTCAAGTCTGTGCTATGAAGAGTATCACAGATGTGACAGCAAGCTGTGTTTGGGGCAGACCGCTAAAATTCCCAGAGCAGGTTTTCACCCGTAAATTCTGATTCACCCAAAATCATTTGACTTGTGGGAGAAGTTTTGATTTTGAAGGAGTTGGATGGCAAAACCACAGAAACATGTCTGTTTGAAACCAAAAGCTTCATGTCAGCTTTTTCATGTTGGTTATTCTACCCTTTCCTTTCATTCTGATGCCCATGTTTTGTAACACTTTACCTGGCATTTAGATTGAAACTAAATGGTCCTCTTTAATAAGGTCACTCTCAAGTTTCTGATTTGACATTTTACAAGAAATTTCACCCAGTGAAAAAATTTTGACTTTTCTTCCTTATCTGGAAAAAAAAAAAATAGAAAAACATCAGAAAATTTCATTCCATGCAATGGGAAACCTGACTTTCTGAACATCTTTTGTTGGTGTCAAGAAGAAAAGTGGCTGGCTGAGACAGTTCATGAAAGCTTTGGAAGTTCATACAAAGGCTCTAAGCTGGCAATGTGTCCCCCAGTCCTTGCATCAACTGCCAACATCATGTGGATGGGATTTTTCAGGGTCCCCTCAAAGAACTGAATATACGGCTCCCAAGATGCCTGAGGTCTCTAGTTCTGCTAGGCTTCTTTTGAAGAGTCCTAACCCTATTTTAATTTTTTTTTTTTAATTCTGCTTTAGATAACCAGGGAGGGCCTCTTGCTCATGGGAAGCATTGTTAAATGTGTCACCTCCCACCAAGAGAAGCAAAGAAGGGGGGTAAAAAAGCCACATGAAGATATTAAAACACGAAACTGGAATGTCTACAAACTGTTTGGAGAGTTCGTTCCTAATTCACATAACCCTATTTACTATTGAGAACAGCTATTTATGGCATTGTAAGCCATCACTCTCGGTTTCCGTTTAGCCTCAGATGGATGGTTGGCGCATATGTCTCAGGCGGTACTTAAGTAGGATGGAAAAAAAAAAAGAAAAGAGAGAGGGTATAGAAGTGAACAGACCTTTTTGGATGGCCACATCTGGTCCCCATGTGTAAGCCCAGCCTCACTGAAAGGCTGACACAGAAAAGCTGCATGCTGCGGTTCTAGACAAGCTTCTTTTATAGATATTTTATATATGCACGTGCATCCATTATATATATGTGTAAATATGTATATACAGTTAGATATTGAGCAAGACAGAGCTTTCAATGCTTTCTTTCCTGAAGCTTGCAGAGCCCACGTGGCCAGACGTGGACCACTGGGCAGCACGGATGTATTGCGGAACAGGGATGCTATTCCTTGTGTGCTGCCGGATGGTGAGAGGTTGGGGAGCAGAGAAACTCCAGATACCCCTGAGTTTGGCAGGGAAGGAGCTGGGACAGAAAGCAAAAGGACTGATGTGAAGCATGAACTTTCTAACCTGTACACAGAGCAAAGGTCCTAGGGATGGACGAGACATAAACACTTTGCCATCCAGCCAGATCCACCAGCCCATGCCCTGATGCCCAAAAAGCAGAGCTGGTGCTGCTCTCTGACCAGCAAAGTCTGTCCTGCTCTGCTCCCATGGGAAAGGAATGCCTGGAGATGCCTCTACTTAGTTTCAGAAATACCACCAGCATTTATGCACCTCCTTGTTTAACTCAAGATCTCAAATTCACTGATAATTTTCCCCATATTTGCTTTTCAGTCATCTTGCTCTCATCAGCTGGGGAAATCCACACCACCAGCCTTTTTTCAAGGCCACTTTAATGCTGACACCCTTTTCCTTAAGACTTCTCCTTTCTCCATTTCCATGGCAGAGTTGTTGTCTTCTTCCCTTAGCACCCCAGGACCCTGATCTCAACTGTGACAGAACAAATAATGCTGCTGGGATGTTACGGCTAATCAGCAGAACATCTTTTACCTACTATGAATTTGGACAGCAAACAAAACAAGCAGGACCAAAACCAACTTGTCTCCTCACTCCCAAGGAACCCATGCTCAATATGATATTAAAGAGGAAGCAAGGCCTGAATGTGCAAGCACTGCCAATGACCTGGTGCTTTGATGAACTAGGGCCAACAGCCTCCTAATATTAAATCCTTGTCAAAGGAGATATCACTACTGGGACTGAAATACACTTGGATGGGATAAACCAGAGTACAAGACAGGCACTTTAAGAAGTATTTTCCCTTGTCAACACCATAGAAGTCATAGAATGGGTTGGGTTGGAAGGGACCTTTAGAGCTCATCAAGTCCAATCAACCCTGCAGTGAGCAGGGACATTTTCAACTAGAGCAGATTGCTCAGAGCCCCATCCAACCTTACCTAGAATGTTTCCAGCAATGGGGCCTCTCTGAGAAACCAGGGACAGTGTTTTACCACCCTCAGGGACCAAAATGTCTTTCTTCTCTCCAGTTTAAATCTCTCCTCTTTTAATTTAAAACCATCACCCTTTGTCCTGTCACAACAGGCCCTGCTAAAAAGATTGTCCCCTTCTTTCTTGTAGGCCCCCTTCACGTACTGAAAGGCCACAAGGTCTCCCTGAAGCCTTCGCTTCTTCAGGCTGAACAACCCCAACTCTCAGCCTTTGTTCACTGCAAGGCCACGTGTTTCTGTAAACTGGAATTTTTGTGGCAGTCTGGGGAGAAGTGGGATAAAGCATTTATTTCCCTTTTCACTCCCATGTTGGAGATGGGTTTCTGATGTCCCTGTGTCTTTCTAAACCCCCATCCTTGGGAGACCTTCAGCATGGCCCCATGCAGTGACCTCTGCAGCAGAGAGAGTTAATCCTCCCTGCCACGCACAACCCAATAATGCAGCCCTGAGCCAGCAATTACTTCTGGAAGAGCACATCAAGAACCGAGCCAAGTGATCTCAAGTGATGGAGCAGCCTCCAGCCCCCAGGGCAGATGACTCAGGAGCTATTTACACTCACACTATCACAAACATTTCATCTCATCCCCCAGTTCTCCATGCATCATGGCTTGGAGGAGGCTCAGCTCTCCCCATGGAGAGAGCAGTTCCCATGGATGCCATGAATCCACACGAGCCTTCAGTGATAGCTAAAAGCATCACCACGAGGTCCTCTTTTCCCACTGTCACGCAAGAGTATACACTGGGTGCCTACTCCCTGGAAGACATTTTTTGGTGGGATAGGGATGCCACAGCCCAGCTGCTGCCCTTTGCAAGGGCAGAGGTCTCACCAATCTCCTGTTTTCAAAATCCAAAATGGTGGAAGGATGTGCCAGCTCTTTGCAAGCCCAGGTGACAGAGCGATGTATACTGAGACAGTCACATGGGAAAGAGCATCAATGGACAGAGAGTAGAAGCAGGGCTGGCAGTTAGAAAACAGCGGGAAAAAGAAAATAAAAATTGTGGAATTGGTGGAAAATATTACAAAACATCACCCACTTCATTCCACAGTCAGTGACTACAAGATGCTCTTTCTCACTTACCACATTACCTGGGGTTTTTATTAATCGACCTATCCTCGAATTGTGCACCAAAGCCTTGAGGCAGGGTCCCTCAGGGACCGGGTCTGAGTGGGGCAGTCTGGAACGTGTCCTGACACGGCAATGCTCACCTTATGTTCACATGCAGCAAAAGGCCAGCCTGCCTGCAAGGTGTCTTCTCCATCCCTGGCAGATCTTTCATGCTCCTGAGTCAGTATGTTAAGGAAACTGGGCTAGGAATTCACATCGCTGAGGATGCAGGCTTCTCCATTAGTGGCTTTTTGGGGAGAACCCTACTCACGGTATCGCTTTGTACCATATAGGAGCAAAAGGGCCCAGGAGTAACAACTGACCTGCTTTCTCTGCTGGAAAAAACTGTGACATCTTCCTGTGAGAAGCTGACACTTTGAGGGCCCAATTTAAACCAGAAATCTTTTCTTCCCTCCTTTTTTAAAAGGCCTGAAGATTATTTTTCAATAAGGCAGTGATAAATACCAACAAGTCTTGAATATTTGCATTAGAAGCTGCCATTTGTTGTAGAAATAAAGAAAAAAAAATCCCAATACATGCTCAAAGCCTGTATTTTCCCCTTTGCAAATCCCAGAATGGTTTTCAACATTTTCTTGAAGTTTTACAAGTCATCATAGAATGGTTTGGGTTGGAAAGGATCTTAAAGATCATCTAGTTCCAAACCCCAGCCACAGGCAAATCTGAAATACTATATTTCTGCAGCATCTACTGATAATGAATGTGCTGTTTAAATAAGCCTGCCCAGGCTCTGGCTTCTTCCAAGGACAGGAGCCTGGTTCCACAAAGGCATTAATGCAAACATTTCTTGAGTATTTGCTCTTTTTTATACTACAGAACACCACGTAAATGACAAAAAAAACCCCATGTTGTTAAGAAGATACGTAAGTATTACCATTTCTTTTCTTTAGATCAGGCCATAACTCTTGCAGCAGGGGGAAATTTCTGTGGCTAAAAACGATAATGAGAACCAGGGGCTTGAATAAATGCTCCTCACACCCTTGGATGGATGCTCGGGACCCTCTCTTTGGGAGTGGAGGGCCTTTTGGGGAGTTCACAAAAGATGGGCTTTGTTCATATGCAAATTTCTTTGCATTCCCAAAGAGTACATTGAAAAGATGTCAGGTTCCCCTCCACCCCACTCTATGCTATGCACAAATCTGGAAATTGGCGGCTTGCAAGATAGAGAAATTCCTGGGGATCATCCAAAGTAAAACTCATTTTCCCTTTATAAGCAGAGCGAAACTAGAGCTGCAAATCCAACCCTTTTAAAAGCAGAGCTGCGGTTTGGATGAGACGCCCTGAATCTGGATCAGTTCACTCCCATTTTGACGTGGGAACCCAAATCAGATCGGTTTCATAACGCTGTTTCATACATGGCTGAAAAACTGATGCAAGCAACAGATCTTCCAATGTTTTCCTGCTTGCAGAATGGCTGCAAGACCTGGGTTGAGCCAAGCAGCTTGAGTACGGCTAGCAAAGTCTGTCAGCATCAAGGGCCATTTTTCAATGAAGTTACTTACAAGCCTTTCTGAAACATAATTCCCAACCAACCTAAACCACGGCACCTTTCCACAGCTTTCTGGGAGGCCAGCTCAAGCATGGAGCTTTGTATCCTTTTGGAAAGGTGGTTTTGGAGGGAAGTTTTTCCTTTGTTTGCTTGGCTCTCCTTCCAGTAACTGCTGTTAATATTCCAGTCTGTTTTGCAAGCGGCAAAACGCTTCCCAGTTGCAAACTGAGCAAGTTTTAATTACTCCCATAATTTTGCCTGTAAGGGAAGAGCAAACCAGATTAATCAAACGAGAGCAACCACTCTGAATACCACACTCCCAAATACACGAGCCAGGGGACAATCTCAAAAAAACAAACCTTAAGCACTATTTGGATTATGCGAATGTGCCGTAAAACAAACGGAAGATTTACTTCAGAGCCTTCTCTCCAGCCTTGTGTCTTACACACCCTTAGGGCCACCTGAACATAACCCCGTTACCTCTCTGTCCTCTGTCCCCAGCCCCTATCTCTGCAACGAGGACCTTTGCCAAATCATGCTGCTGGCTATCTCTGAAGGGTAAGGCACACAAAGCTACAGTACATTCAAATAAAGATTAGAAATCATTTCCTTACAGGAAGGAGCTATCCCAACTTGTCTTCCCTTCCTTTTTGATTATACAGCTCAGATTAGGGATATTCAGGAAATTACATCGTCTGTGGAAAAATAAAATAAAATAAAAAACCCCGAAACCAAAAAGAAGAATATCAAGAAAAAGGAAATTTTTTCATTTCCTGCCAGAAACAATTCCATAACTTTTTTTGAGGTTTCAAATGCTTGGTTACATTTCTTTCTTTTTTGTTTTTTTAAATAAAGTTTTACCATAACAAATATCATGTTGCACATGCTCTCTGTTTTCAAACAAAACATGGGTCATTATAGCAATGCGCACACATTTTCTTCCAACTCTATTTTAAATATTGAAGACAGATGGACACTGATGACATAGCCATCAAAAGCCAGCATCTGCCCCATGATCTAGAGTAGGTCCTGAGGACTAACTTGACTGTGCATATTTGAGTGCCTGACACACCAGAGCTGTGCTGACATTCAGTGAGACCTGGACAGGCTGGCAAGTTGGGTGGAGGAGAACCTCATGAAATTCAACAAGGGCAAGTGCAGAGTCCTGCACCCGGGGAGGAATAACCCCCTGCACCAGTACAGGTGAGGGGCTGACCTGCTGGAATGCAGCTCCAGACAGGACATGGGAGACAAGTTCAGTATACGCCAGCAATGTGATCTTGTGATCAAGAAGGCAAATGGTCTTCTGGGGTGCATTCAGAAGAGTGTGACCAGCAGGTTGAAGGGTTCTCCTCCCCCTCTACTCTGCCCTAGGGAGGCCACATCCAGAGTACTGTGTCCAGTTCTGGGCTCCCCAGTTCAAAAGAGACAGGGAACTACCGGAGAGAGTCCAGCAGAGACTACAAAGATGCTGAGGGAATTGGAGCATCTCTGTCATGAGGAAAGGCTGAGAGACCTGGGGCTGTTTAGCCTGGAGAAGAGAAGACTCAGGAGATGTGATCAATGCTTAGCAATAGCTAAAGGGTGGAGGTCAAGAGGATGGGGCCAGACTCTTTTCAGTGGTGCCCAGAAACAGGATGAGGTGCAACAGGCACAAACTGGAACCCAGGAGGTTTCACCTGAACAGGAGGAAAAAATTCTTTCCTGTGCAGGTGCCAGAGCCTGGGCCAGGCTGCCCAGAGAGATTGCAGAGTCTCTAAACCCGCCTGGACATGATCCTGGGCAACCTGCTCTGGGTAACCCTGCTGGAGCAGGGGGGTTGGACAAGATGATCTGCAGAGGTCCCTTCCAACTCCTACCATGCTGAGATTCACGGCCAGAGAGAAGCACTTCTGGCTTTTATAGGAAAAACTTCTCTCTGGTATTTTTTGATGAAAACTGACCTAGAAAAAAGCACATCTGTCTCTGCAGTGTGTGACCTTTGTTTTCTCTAACCTAAAAGCAAGCGAGCTGAGCATCCTCTGAGCAAAGGTAAGCCTTTCTAGGTGATAAAGTAGGGTGAAACGTGAAACATGTTCTGCCTAAACACAGAATTTATGATTCTATGACCAATCAATCATCAGCCAGCATGGACAAACCTGTTGTTTTACCTCTGCTCCTGACAAAACTCGGTGGCAAAGAGGGAGAGAGCAGAGCTTTCTGACAGATGGAGATGAAACGCAGCTGAATTATTTACTTCCAGTATTAGATTAACAGCACTATGGGAACGACGGCACCAGGTGGTTAAAATACTTCCATCAAAATGAATTATGCTTGGGTCTTGTAAGAAGGTATTACATGACAGGGTATGCCATGCTCACTTTAACTCAACCTGAACACTCTTAGTGCTACCGATTCCTTGCAGTTTACACACCTATATGAACTTTTCCTTTTGTAGCAATGTGGTGAAAAAGCAAGTCAGTTGTGTGCCTCTGCAAACCGCATCTCTTGGCTCTCCATCACCCATCCGTAATAATTTGCAGCCATCACCCCACAGGCCCATGAAATCTGCTCAGAGATGGTCACCCAAACCCTTCCTCCTTCTGAGTATGGCAGAGGCAAACCTGGCCCCAGTTTTGGGGGCTGAAACTGCAGCGAGGTAGGACAAGTCTCCTGCAGAAAGTGAGCTGAGGGTAAGCTGTCTGCACCGAGCTGGTGAAGGAACAAATCTTCCATACCGAGATAATCAGATCAGTGTTATCTGACAATGCAAAGCCAAGGGCAGCATGCACAAGGCTGGCCAAGCATGGGAGAACCAGGAGTGGCAGGGACTAGAAACATGGTGAGGCTCATACACAGCACCGATTCATATTTTAGCTGGGGATCAGAGCTCAGTGTAATTCCCCAGTGAGTCTACACCTTCAGACCCTTCCCTGCAGGCAGTAACCATTTGTCTATCATAGCCCTGTTTACATCCAGCCTTAAATACACACATTCCTGATGCACAGCTGGCAAAGGGGATGCTTTTAGCCCCCCAAAATTGAAACCTCTCTTATGGAAGCTGGGCACAACACCAGCAAAAGAAACCATTAAACCATATTCCAAAATTTCTGGCAACACCATCACTTTTCCACGTGTAGGGCGATGAATTCCTCTGGCACAAACGTGACTCCCTTAAAGAGCAAGGTACCACTTTCACTGCAAGCTGCTGGGGAGGCAGAACAGGAGAGAGCAGCTCCCCAACATTCTGACCAACTTTCCTGCCTTAAGCTTTCGCAGATGTCCTACACTTGAAAAATGTACACCCAAAACCTTTGATGTTGCTGCTGCCTTGCCCTTTCTAAAGGGGAGGAATGCACTCTGAGCATCCCAGTCCCATGGAAGAAGGATGCCCCATCTCACAGCTTATCTAAAACCCATGAGCAATCCCACTCGCTGTGGCTGTGGGAACGGTTCTTTAGTGTTTCTCCATAAAATAAACCATCTCAGTTGTGTGTTAGCATTGTATTAAGACCTATGTTTTGCTGGGTGTCCTGGGTTGATGAGGCTGCAGCTGCTTGGCTCATGGCTGGCCAGATATCCCTTTTTTTTAATTATTATTTTTGCCCTGGCATGAAAATGACTGAACTGAGAGAAGCCCCTTGAGGCAGCAAGGCAGAGAGGAGCAATTCCTTTTGAAGTCCCACCTTGCGGGATGAAGTTTCCCCCCACAGCTCATTTTCTTGCCCAAGGGCTGCACCAGCCAGACCCTCCCCATGCTCTTCAGGCTCCAAGCATGGCAACTTATGCCCTTTCATAGAGCAGACCTCTGACCCCACCCTGGTCTTACGCAGCTTTGCTCCGAGCCTTGACAACCTACAAAACACCCAATTCAGCAGAGATGGTCATTTCCCAGAAGGAAAAATTCACCGATGCCAGCATGGTGCTGTGACAGGCAGTGATGGCATGGCAGCTGCTTGGTAGAGACACAGGACAGCACAGCATGGTCGCTTGCCCTCCCTGAGCAGCTCCTCCATCCCATCCCTCCTCTCCGTGCTCCTCTCCTCGCCCTGCTGCTGCAACCCACTGCCCAAACAACCCCTCTCAAGCTGCTCCTGGTTATTCACTTTAAATATCCCTCCTCAGGGAGCACTCATTAGATATGAATCTTAGAGTAACACCCAGCAAAGTCTTTGCAAGATTTGGCACGTGGGTATTTGAGACCGGATGGAGAAAAACCGTCTCTCCTCCCCAAACTAACGAGCATCTTCAGGTCAGGGTGAAAGCAAAGCATCAGTTTGTTTTCTTTGGTTATTACTGAAGATCAAAACAAAGCCAGGAGCACAGCGAGGGTCCCCAGCGTCAGCTGGGAAATAAGAAGGGGTCAAAGCAGCATCAGTAGCAGAACAAGCAGAACCACACACCAGCTCCCACATCCAAAGTGGGGTGACCCAGCCTGGGAAGCCCCTCTCCCTCCATCCATCCCCTCCAAGAGGAGCCTGCAGGGGTCCCAGCTCCATCCTGAAGCTGCAGGACTGGCCATGACAGCAGCCCCTACACCATTCACAATGACCCAATCATCACTCTGCTGCAAGGGAAACAAATCTGCTTTTCTGAAACACCCCAACATAGCAAGTATTTTTGGCTAGCTCTTGGTGTCAGTGGAACAACACAGTTAATTCTGATCTGGTGACACAGTCTGTTCTAGCTTCATTTGCATCTCTGAAACATCAACATCATGCAGCAAATCATGCTACATAGCCTATGGAGCAAACCATCACTTCAGCTCCTGATGGCCAGAAGATGACGACAGTTTTACAGCAGCAGACACCTTGCTGCCTCTGCCCAGGGGGCTGTATGCTGCCAGGGCTCTTCTGCCAGAGCCCTCGGGCACCCCCCAGCCAGGGAGCAGGTCCTACCCAAGGCTGGTCCCTCAGCGCCCAGCCACCTTGGTGTTTGCTCTCAAGCCCAGCTAGTCCTTTTTTGAATGGGTTATTTGCCATTTCCTGACTCCACCAAGTTAGCATGCAAAACTTCTAAGCTGTCATTTAAAAGGACTGGCTTAAATCCTAAAAAACTTGCCAAGTAGAGGCTGAATTTCTATATCTATCAGGAACTATTTTGGTTGCCTAATGAGGCAGACCGAAGACTATCCTGCAACCCCTTTTGGACCATGGAGTGGTGCTCCTACTAAAGTCTGGGCACCACCTGTCCTAACATCATCACTCAAGAACAGCTGGAACATTGAAATATACTTGAATAATGGAATTGTTTAGGTTGGAAAAGACTATTGGAAAAGACCTTTAAGATCATCAAGTCCAACCATTAACCCAGCATTGCCAGGTCACCACTAAAACATGTCCCTCAACACCACATCTACACAGCTTTTAAACCCCTGCAGGGGTGGGGAGTCCACCACTGCCCTGGGCAGCTTGGGCCAGGCCTTGGCAACCCTTTTGGGAAACACATTTTTCCTCATGTCGAACCTAGACCTCCCCTGACACAACTTGAGGCTGTTTACTCTTGTCCTATCTTGTTCCCTGGGAGATGAGACTGACCCCCACCTAGCTCCAACCTCCTTTCAGGGAGTTGTTGAGAGCAAGAAAGTCTCCCCTGAGCCTCCTTTTCTCCAGGCTGAACAACCCTGGTTCCCCCAGCTGCTCCTCACGAGACTTGTTCTCTAGACCCTTCACCAGCTTTGTTGCCCTTCTTTGGACACGCTCTAGCATCTCAATGTCTCGTCCTACTTTAAACGTTTGATTTAATATTACATTAATATATAGTAATAGATAAGCATTCTTTACTATTCCACTCCTCCCTTCAAGTAGCAACAAGTGTCCTGTAAAATACACAAGCTGGCAGATAACAGTGGTTTCTTGACCTTCTCTGCTCCACTCACTATGTCATAAACACCATCCAGGCACCTCTTCCTCTGCTCCTCACTAAATTAAGTAGCCCTAATTAAGCAACTCCCTTCTCCTCTGCCTGTGGAAGCTTTTCCAGGCTTCTCATCATCTCTGCTTCCCTTTGCTGGCCCCACTCCTGTCACATTTCCCTCTGACTTGGGCATTGGAAAGGCGATGGTGCCTCTGTCAGTTTATAGGATGTCATTCAGATACCCTCAGGATTGCCCTCCAACTCTTAAAGCAGTCAGACACTTCCCGGGACAAGAGTCAGGCACCACTGCTCCCAGCTGTACCACCACTCAGTACAGCATCTGGGAATAACCATTGCCAGGGCTTGTGTCAGATATTAGTGCAGAAAAGTACAAAAGACCTATAGATGTGGCACCTGGTGACACGGTTTAGTAGTGGACTTGGCAGTGCTGGCTTAACGGTTGGACTCAATGATCTTAAAGGTCTTTTCAACCTAAATGATTCTGTGAATCTAGGATTTCTACTTCGAGTATAAAGCTGGACACTTCTGCCATGGGAGGAAGAGGTAAAAGAGTTGTGGGTTTTGCCTCTGGGATTGTCATTTAGGGGTTTAGAGTTAAAGACTGATGGAGAAATCACCATGTCCTTTAAGTCCTCTGCCCTAGATACCAAAAATCCCAGTTTCCCCCATTTTGGGTATCCTCAGGACATAGCTAAGCTACAGCTGAAATAGAAACGTCGCCTCTGGAAGGCCAACATCACAGCACCAATGCATTTGGCAGACTTTACAGGGTCCTGGCAGCTCCAGGGACTTGAGTTTCACAAATAGGATGGGTTTGGCAAGCCTTCAGTCCCTGGCGGCTGCCCTGGCAGAAGCGTTGTGCCATGCAGCATCCTTATAACTGGGGGAGAAGAGTATTTTCCTCTTCCACGCTAATTTTCTCTGGTTTTCTACTACGAAAACGAACCAGTATTTGAAAAATAAAATGAAACCAAAACCATTTTGGTCTTCTCACAATCACCCTTTCCCCGGTGGGGCAATGGAAAATTAAACAGGATGTGGAAGGAAAATAAGGAAAAAGTGTTATTTAGAATAATACTTTTTTCGCATTAAAAATAAAAAAAAATCCCAACTTAACCAAAAAGAACTGAGTTGCCATGTGTCTCCTGGGATCACCTCATCCCTCTAAGCCTCTCATGATCCAGATATTTGCAGGTCTGCTCATGCTGCAGCCTTTGGGCTTTCCTGCAGTACAATAGTTTAAACCAAAAAAAGCAGAGGTTGCAGGTGAAGAAAGGGGAGGAAAGAGCAAACTGGATCCCTCTGAAGATAAATACTACATTGTGGAAACTCAGATTGCTGGAAGCCTCTTGCAGCTCACTGCTCCAGAGCTGACGAGCTGGTGGTCTCCATCTGACGATGGGCAAACATCCAACCTGCAAACCCTCTGTTCCAAATTGATGGCAGCTCTTGAATGTCCTAGCAGTGTCTGCTGGACAGGGAGAGCACCTAGAGATGGGACACATGCACAAGCCCTCACCATCCCTGAGGGGTGGCAGAGGAGGCCAGTGCTATTTTGGTGGTACACAGTAGCCCACAGCATGATGAAGATGGTTCCCTGGATCACAGAATGGTGTGGGTTGGAAGTGACCTCTAAGATCATCTAGTTCCAACCCCCCTGCCATTGGCAGGGACACCTCCCACTAGACCAGGTTGCTCCAAGCCCTGTTCAGCCTGGTCTTGAACACATCCAGTGATGGAGCATCTACAACTTCCCCCGGCAACCTGTTCCAGTGTCTCACTTCTTCCTTACATCTAAACTAAATCTACCCTCTTCCAGTTTGAAGCCACCACCCCTCGTCCTATCACTAAAAGCTCTTATAAAAAAATCCCTCCCCAGCTTTCCTGTAGGCTCCCCTTAAGCACTGAAAGGCTGCAATAAGGTTTCCCCAGAGCCTTCTCCAGGTTGAACAACCCCAGCTTTCTCAGCCTGTCCACATGAGAGGTGGAACAGGAGGACAGGCTGAGATATGTGCCAGCTGTTCCCTTAACAAACCACTGTTTTTCTTTAAAGGGTAACAGAGCTTCCCAAGAGGAGATCATGCAAAAGAAATTAAGGACCAGACAAGATCTAATCATCCTAGCTTAAATTCTGATGCCACATCCAACTGGTCTTCATCCCAAGATGAGATGTGCAACTCAATCAAATCCAGCTCCATTGGAGTTACCACTCATCAGATTGGGCTGTCCCACCTCAGACAAGGCAACATCCCCAAGATCACACCACCAGTGGACAGGCTAGTGCTGCCTATGGCTACTGGGCCAAGCTGGTGATAGCTGCTGCATCCATCCATCAGACACCATCGAAAAACCAGAGCGATTTTTCCAGCCTGTTGCCAATCTACTTCTCAGCGTAAGGGGATTTCTGTAACTTTTCACACATATGGAGATTTTATTTTCCCCTTATTTTTCAATTACATGTTTCATTAACCGCCTGCACCTCCTGATTTGCCGATGACTAGCTGAGTTTTCCAGACTGAAGAAATGAAGAGGGAAATAAAGCAATGATCTATTACCATTTACAGCTGTCATGGGATGATGCAAAACTTAATCAGTTGTTGGTAAAATGCTTTCACTAGCAGGGAAAAAAAAAAGCTGGGAAAAAAGCAATCCCTTGCTGAAGATAATTTCCACCCTATCTCCTTCTCAATTCTCTTTCAAAGAAATGCCTGGGGAAGTGGAAGCCCCCAAAGCGTGTCCCACTGATGACAGCTCTAGGCTCCCTGCTAGAGAAGGCTCCCTTCCAGGAATGCCATTGCTGCTGGCCCTTCCCACTGGCCCCCAGACCACATTGTCACTTTTCTTCTGGCCATATACAACCCCACTGCAAGCAAAAGAGCCACCCTTGAGGGCCATGAGATCTCCCTCTGGCTTTGCCTAGATGTGGTGGGCTCTCAGCAAGACACACTGTCATGTGCATCAGAGACCATGCTTTGAAGTCAATCCCTTCAGCTTTCCTTGGGTTTGCCTCAGGTTCAGAAGTCCTCTCTGGTCAGCTCTGCCCCTGACAGATGGGTTTAGTCAGCACTCCTCAGATGGACTGTTTGGGGACAAAACCACCAGCCCCATTTCTGACAAGACCAGTCCAATGCGATTTGCTGATCTGATGCAATCCTGCCAGGACTGACAGTTCCATGAAGCACTTCCTCAAAGAGATGGACAGCAAATAGATATGGACCTCTGAACAAGACAGACCCTTCCAGCTCACCTCTGCTGAACCATGCGAGGAGTGGCATTAGCTCACCATCAGCCATCACTGCTGTCCCAGCAGCATTAGAGGAATTCGGCTGGTCCCCCACTCGCACATTCCTTCCTGATAATACCTCTTTGCTCCCTGACTCAGCCCATGTTAATCGTGTACAACGTCTTAAAGACCACCCAGCTTGAGCTGCAGAGCATTCAGCGATGGATAAAAATAACAATTGCATTGAGCGAGGCTACGATCCTTGCCAAAAAGATTAGCAGTGGGAAAATTCCTCCTTCAGGGAGCTTTGCAGCCAAGGACCAGCCCATAGGGTTCATGACCGACAGCATGCCCCACGTACGTTTAACAGCTATGGGTAAAATAGGGGAAGAACTATGAGCCTGGTGGCTTCCCCTAAATCTTGCTTTTGTCCTCATTCCTAAAAGGGAGAGCGTGGCCAGGTCAGCGATCCTGGCAGGACAGTTGACAACAGGCAGAGGTTCATTTATCAGAGACATTATAGAGGGAGCTGTTGATGGTACAGAAGGTTCTACCAACTGGACCATCATATTCCTCTCCAGTCCATTTGTTGTTAAAAAAACAAACAAACAAACAAGCAAAAAAAACCACCACAACAAAAAACCAACAAAAACAAAACAAAGGATATTACAGCAACAGGAAGAACCATCTCATTTGCTTCTCAAACAGATTTCTACTGAGCAGCTCTGAGGACAGGTCTATAAGTAGTGACCTCAATGTGCCAGTGAAGAGGCCGTTGTATAATGAAGAGCCATGAAAAGGCAGGAGTCAAACTACAGATTACACAGAAAAATGTTCCCTGGAGATGGAAGAGGAAAATTGACACACACACCCACACCCAATACCTTTGCTAGCTTTAAATATTTGGAAATCTGTTTAAAATGCTTCTATTCCTCAGGTGTCTCAAAGTTAAGGGCTGCTGAGTCCAGCCTGTTCAGAGAAGGTATTTGAAAGTGTCAGTTGTTCTGACATTTGTAACTTCAATGATCCTGCTAGAGGAAGGATTTGGGGTGGGCAGAGAGAAGCTTGTCCTCTACACAACCAGTTGTCAACTGTTAAAAATTCTCTGTGGGGCTTAAGTGATATGTCCATTCTCCAACCCTTGCTCTCAAAATAATTCAGGAAAGTCTATCCTATGGCCTTATACCTGGTTTTGCTGCAAAGAGCACTTCAACACCGCACCACAGGGGACTTTACACACAGAATTGGATTTGTTTAGCTGTTTTTCATCCTTTTCAACATTTAAATCTACTTGGCTAATTTTACAGTGCAGTGTAGATGCCACATCTATGTTACAGAAAAAAAAAAAGACCTGTCACATCAGAAACACAGCAAGGCCTTGCAGAACCATCAGCCTCAGATGCTGAAGCTGATACCTGCATGAACTGATCACGTTTTTGTTCGTTTTCTCCTTCTCATGGATAATAGTTTTCTTTCCCCATCTCCAGCCAGTTTCTAATCACTATGAAGAAGCAGCCTCAACACCTTGTGAAAGAACAGTGAAGTGTTGGGATAGGAGAGCAGGAAACACTAATATTTAATGATTAAAATAATTTCTCTGAACCTTAGACTATTAGGAACCTGCAAAAAATTCTTCTAAGTGAGTTAAGAACTGCATGGGATGACAACTGCATATAGATAACCATGACAAAAAAAGTCCTCTAAACACCTTCCAAATTAATTAACATGTTCCTTCACCACCAAGCCTTCCCTGAGAGCCCCAGGGCCCAGTTTTCCTGCCTTTAATTGATTTTACTTAATCACAGAGCTTGTTAGTTCCTAGCATACAGCCCAAATTAATGGGGCTTCTGCATTGTGCTTGACCTCCTCTGGATTCCACACACAGGACTCAGCGATGGTGCCACCCAGACAAATGTTTCCAGCACCTTTTGAGAAGAAATGCATCTTTTCTTTTATTGGACACCCTGGCAAGAGAGCCCACATGGAATGTAAACTGTGTGCAGAGTTATACATTTTCTCTCACTGTTTATAAACACGTAGAGCCCAGTTCTTCCCGCACTGGGGTTATATGAGCCCAGAATTTATCAACGTTGGAGAACATACTCCTGATTTACACTGAAGTGAGCAAGCAAATTGTTTGCAGGAGAAAAAAAATTGTTTAGGCAAGCAATTGCTGCTTTGCATATAGATCTGAAAACACATACAACCCAATATTTAGATTACTTGCAATAAACAAACTTGCCTCAATACCCACAAGAACAAACCTTAGATTCAGAGGTAAGGTCAGAGAAAAATATCCTGCTGGGGATGCAGCCCAGGATGCGATTGGCTTCTGGGCTGTGAGCGCATGTTGCCAGCCCACGTCCAGCTTTTCATCCAGCAGTACACCCAAGTCCTTCTCTCCAGAACTGTTGTGCTGGTTCAGCCATCATCATTATACGCTGCCATCAGTTGCCTGATCACAGAGACCAACGCTGAACTCAGCGACATCCCCTTGAAGTCTTCTTTCAGACAGTCCCATCACAGGTTCTTATGAGACCAGCTCCTCCGCTGCCCACTGTGGTGCCAGCATCGCCTGCTGGACACAACAGACAGAGATGGCTCCCTCAGTGGCCCCTCACATGAAAGGACACCACTGAGTGAGCTCAGCAAGATGCAGCCAGCCCCAACAGAAGCCACACCCAACAGGAAGCTCCTCTGACTGATCGGCTTCTGGTTGAAGTAGCCCTGGCCTTGCCCACCACCCCAACTGCAACCACCTGGGTGAGGGCAGAGTCGCAGAGACACAGGTGGGCCAGATTCTGCCTCTGGAACATGAAGCCAATAGGAAAAAGAAAACATTCTGCTAGGTTGTGACTCATTCATAGGTTAAGTCCAACTTGGGGCCCACAACTCAGGCCCCAGCACTTCAAGGGCTGCTCTCAAACCCATCATCCCTCAGCTCTTTGCAAAAACATCATGGTTGCAAGGTGTCACAAACCATATGCCTACAGAGGTTTTGCTGGCTTCTCACCAGCTTGTCCTTGTTCATCTATATCTCCAAGTTCCCTCCCCCTGCTGCTTCTCCTGCCTTGCTCTTTGGTCTTGCTCTGCTCCATCCCACATTTGCTGCCCCGCACAACTACAGGTTGGTCCCAAGAGCCACTGAAGGCTGATTGCTAGGCTGGATCTATCTTCTCCCACCCAACTGCTGGCCCAGCCTTCAGTACATGCAAAATCACCCTGAGATTCTAATGAAAACAAGCATGTGTTTTCAGTTCATGGGCTAGAAAGCATGAAATCCAAGTACATTAATTCAATAG
Source organism: Eurystomus gularis (assembly GCA_013400335.1). Lineage (NCBI taxonomy): Eukaryota > Metazoa > Chordata > Aves > Coraciiformes > Coraciidae > Eurystomus > Eurystomus gularis. Next base: position 149,701 of record VZZY01016172.1, read on the forward strand.
TTGGCATGCATAAGGATGAGGTAATAAGGATGGTTAGCATCAAGTGTCCTTACAAGACATTGGAGAAGACATTATGATACTTGCAAAGCTGAGCTCTGATAACGATGCATTTTCTGGCCCTAGTACTGCTGTTATTCTTGAAATAACATGAGCATACTGGTAATGGAATAAAGCATTCTAGATATACAGACATTTACACACACATATAGGAGGGGATGGATAAATATCCATAGTTCACAAATGAGCAGTTTTAGGAAACTGCAGGACACGAGGGAAGGTTTTGTTTAGAGTACCATTTCCCCCTTCCTCCCTCCAAGACAAGATGTCTAACATCTGTCACACATCTCCTTCCAGCCAAGCTAAAAGGGTCATGAGCACAAAACAGATGCTGCACAGAAAGTCATGCTTTGGTAGGGTACCCGCTTGATTTCAGATGGATGAGGACTCCTGCAGCTTCTGCCTGCCGGGGCTGCAAAGTTCTGGCAGGTTGATGCTCCTCTGCCACATTGTTTTAAAGAGTCAAGGATACACTTCACAGCCAAAACTGGCCCAAGGTAAGTTTAATTACCACCAATGGATCTCTCTCCCTCCATCCTCAGCATTTCTGGGACGTCACTCCAAGAAGGACATTGAGGGGCTGGAGTGTGTCCAGAGAAGGGCAACAAAGCTGGTGAATGGTCCAGAGCATAAGTCTTGCAAGGAGCAGCTGAGGGACCTGGGTTGTTCAGCCTGAAGAAAAGGAGGCTCAGGGCAGACCTCACTCTCAACAACTCCCTGAAAGGAGGCTGGAGCAAGGTGGGGTCAGTCTCTTCTCCCAAGGAACAGGCAATAGGATAAAAGGAAATGGCCTCCAGTTGTGTCAGGGGAGGTTTAGGTTGCATATGAGGAAAAATGTCTTCCCCAAAAGGGTTGTCAAGGCCTGGCCCAGGCTGCCCAGGGCAGTGGTGGAATCCCCATCCCTGGTGAAATTTAAAAGCTGTGTAGCTGTGGTGTTGAAAGACATGGTTTAGTGGTGACCTGGCAGTGCTGGGTTAATGGTTAAACTCGATCTTAAAGTTTTTTTCCAACCTAAATGATTCTTTGATTCTTTATCTGAAAGCGGGTGGAGATGCCTCACTCCTTTTATCCATCTTTTAAATACTTTCACAGAAGGAATCCAGGTTCATCAAGCTTAATAAAGCTCAAAATGTCTAGAAAAGCAACATGCAGCTCCCCAGGCATTAGTGCAACTGTGTGCCAGGACAGCATCCCTCCAGGAGCAGGCAGAAAAACCTCAGCTGCTTTAATGGCAGAACGGGACCAAATTTGACTGCTGAAAGGGCTCTTTGTGGGAGAACACTGAGAGGGTCTCCATGACCCAGGAACCCACCTCAAGCTCTACCTCAAGCCCAGAGAAGCCCCAAAATCAAGCGCCACATTGAAGCAGTCACCGCTTGACCATTTCATTCATTATTTGCAAGGCTGCATTTGAAAAGCACCCCAATGGCAGGACCAACCTGTCTGGGAGCACCAGGCTCCTGCCAGCCACAGCTCAGCATAGGAAAGCTCAGCAGTGACCAAGCAGCTGATGGGGAGAGGGGTTAGTGCTCCTCACCCATCTGCACCCAGCAGAGCTTTTTAATGCTTGTAGGACCTTAACGCTAGAAGAGTTTGGGTGGCTCCTTATGAACAGACTGCTCCAGACTGCTCATAGCTGGGGGATGCAGGGCTGAAGCAGTTCATCATGGGAGGCTGTAGCCAGTAGCACCATCAACCCCAGCTAAGCCTTTCCCTCTGCAAACAGTATTGCCAACACAGCCCTCCTGAGACGTGCATAGGTATAGGTGATTCACCCAGTGGCAGCAACAGTCTGAACATCTCAACATCTGGTGACTTCTGGTGCTGCATGACAGGATAAGTGGATGGCCATGATCCAGAGGGTGAGGGCCACCAGCAGAAGCAGAGATTACATTAGCAAAAGTGGACACGTGTTGCACCCTGAGAAGGGGAGAGCTATCACAGCTTGACTTCAAGCCCATCCACTCCTTCAGAAGATGAGATCCTCACAGCGGCAGGAAAAGATTGATATCAAACATCTTCCCCTGCTCTGGGATATTCCTTTAGGAAGGTGGTGCCAAGCCACATGGAAGCCCACCCTTCCTTCATGTCAAGCCATGTGGGACAGCCTCCAACACGGCTGCTCAGAAATCCCTGCTGGGGCTCTGAGCTACAATCCGAACCATGAATCATACATGCTTAGCAAATTCCTATCGTAAATGTCTGTCAGCTTAACTTATACTGGGCTTCTGCAGAATGAGAAATCCGTGCCATTTTCCTAGGAATAAAATAGAACGAGGCCTCCTTCTTCCTTCCATTATCCCTTTGAGGGGAGTTTGAGCTTTCTTTCTGTTCCAGGCTGTCTAGAGGCATATGATGGGACAAAGATGTGGGGATAAAAAAAAACCAACAAAACACTACCTCTACTTACAATACTTCTTTGGAGCTGCCTCTCAATCCTAGCCCAAGACCCACCTTCCTTTTAGCCCAAGAGAATCGTTGCAATGAAGTTGCATTGAGTGGTCTACTAAGAGCCCAGAGCAGAAGATGATCTGAACAGACATGGAAGCTGCTGTCACAACAATTTTGTCTATAAGGCTGGTTGTCCTCCAGTTGCTTTGAACAGCTCTTCACAAGAGCCCAGAAAGGACAGATAAATTATCCCACAGTACTTTGGGATGTGCCATGAGTCCTTGGCATCAAATATAGGCACCAGGGACAGGCGGGATGCTGCAGTCTGAGGGTAATTTTGCAGTGTGGTTGCTCTCTTAAGGCAGCCAGATGAATGTGAGGGATCAGGGGTATAGCTTGCTGCAGCGAGCCATGCTTGAGGGCTCTGCCAAGCACCCCCAGAGAGGTGGTGAGAGCAAACTTGCTGTGAAAGCCAGCTAGAAAGCTTCTGCGGGAGAAGTTTTCCGACTTAAAAAGCATAAAATCAAAATCCTTCCCTGGACAATATCTCTTTTGTTTAAGGGGGAAAGTAGCCCTGAAACAGCAAAGTTTTTCTGTTGGAAAACTTGAATAGCCAAGCCCTGGGAGACTGTTGAACTCACTTTCCACAGCCATCAGGAGGAAGGTGAAGCTGAAACACTCCATCCAGGAAAGGCCGTGGGGAACACAAAACTCATTTGTTTGTTGCAGATTTTCCTCCTCATTCTTTACTAGGAGGAGGGGACCCTCTTGACGCAGTCATCCACATGGGGAGCAGAGTCCTTTTTCTACTTGGCTCCATCGGCCACCAGTTTACACACATATACACAAAATCTTCTCCCTGTCAGCACACGAGGTGCACCCATCCAGCCTCATCTCTGTGTCACTCAAAGACCACTTTCCACTGGGTCCAGCCGCTCGATGGAGACCACAAGCATGGCAAAGCAACCTTTCCACATTTAACTAGCGTAACCCTCCTCATTCAAACCCTCTGACCATGCTGCAGCAACAGCGGAAAGGGAAAAAGAGCCAGAACAACATGATTATTTCCCTCTTGCTCAAGAAAAGCCCAGGTGAGGTGGAGGGGTGAGGAGCTGCAGGGCACTGCGGTACTGAACCACTGGAGACATGCCCATGTTTTGAGAACTAGATGTGAGATTTAGGGATATTTTTTCCATGCGATGAAACAAACAGCACAATACAAATAAATGGTAATTAAAATAAATTAATTAATCAAATCTCTTTCCAGACCAGCCCAACACAGAGCTGGAGATGTTCCTCTCCCAGTTAAAGCAGGTGATGTGGGGGAAGAGCCTGGTTTTTGTATTAAGCTGAGGACCTCATGGGATGATGTCGACACAAAAATGTTGTCTGCACATCACAAATGCTCCAAGGCTAGCCATGCCTCCTGGGCAGACGACCTCCCACCCCATAATGCCACATTCCTGATTTTGGAAGAGCAGGCATCATGGGAGGGAGGGAGCAGAGCAAGGGAAAGGACCAAGGACCACCATGAACCAAGAATAATTTGCCCCACCAAAGCCCCTACACAGCAAATGGACTAGGACTCAGACTCATACCAAGCATCGTTTGCTCAGTGACACTCACTGTATATTTGGGGAGCCGAGGGACACACATGACAAGCTCTGCCCTGGGTCCACTCCACTCTGAAGCCACCAGGACTTTTGCCAATAATACAAATAGCAGCAGGCTCCAGAGATGGGCTTTTCATCCAGACACTCAGGGCTGTTTTAACTCACAAACTCAGCAGAAAAAAAAAATAAAAAGAAACAAAATCATTTGGTGTTTTTGTTGGATCCTTTTTTGCCAGGTTAGTGAGTTACATCAGGGTCTAACAAGTGCTGAAGCCAGCACTAGATAAACAGAGGGAGTGCAGGACTAGAGCCAGCATGATAAAAAAGGGAAACCTCTACTTTTTTTGAAGTCAGTGCATTGTTAGATTGCCTCCAGCTGCCTTCCCAAGCCCTAAGAGCCAGGATGGTAAGAAACAGCCAGCTCTGACCAAAACCACCAGCCAGTAAATGCAAGGCAAAAAGAAAGGGAGCAAAACACAACCTGCCCAAGAATCACATTCTGCGTTGGGCAGCCTAAGAGCTTGATAAAACCAACTGGAAAAGAACATAGACTGGTTTCGGTGGAAGAGACCTCCAAAGGTCGTCTAGTCCAACTCCCCTGCAGTGAGCAGGGAAGTCTGCAACTAGAGCAGGTTGCTCAGAGCCCTGTCCAACCTCACCTGGAATGTTTCCAGGGATGGGGCATCTACCAACTCTCTGGGAGACCTGGGCCAGGGTCTTACCACCCTCAGCACAAAAAATTTCTTCAATCTCTCTAGTAAAAATCTCCTCTCTTTTAGTTTAAAACCATCACCCCTTGTCCTGTTGCAATGAGCCCTGCTAAAAAGATTATCTCCATCTTTCCTATAGGCCCACACAGATGTATTCACAGAAAAAAGGGGCTGTCTTGAACCATTGCATTTGGCATTCCAGCCCAAAACTCTGCTTGTGGGAGGAAGAAAGCAGCCAGCCAAAAGCAGAGGGTGGAAGACTCTTCCCATTTTTCAGGTTGACCCTTAGAAACAGAGCATAGGAAATCACAAAATGCCCCTCTTGAAACATCCCCAGGCATCTACTCACATTACATAGAGCTGATATCTGATGATCATGATGAAGATGGTCTTAAACAGGCTCCTGAACCAAGAAGGGAATGAGGAATCCAACAGCTATTCCTCTTCCAGGTTCTGGCACCCACATGCATGACAGCTAAGAATAACCTAAGTCTTCCCAAGTGGGATGTAGGCAAGACAGTCTCTTGTAGTGCTTCTTCCCATGAACAAAAATTGCTAAGCTGTATCCAAAGCATTTGGGGTGGGTGGAACAGGAGAGAGGCAAAATAAAACGGATTGAGAAATGGTGAAATAACTTCCAAAATGAAGTAGAAACAGCAGAAGAAAAATGTTCTGAGAGCAGATGGAGCAGGTTTTGTCACCTCCCCGGCTCCCTCTGGTTTCATCAGGTGCACCCACTTATCACACACAGGGGCTACTTAAAGGCAGGCCCACATCTGCCTTTCCTGATGACTTTGTAAATCCCCCTCTTCCCTTCTCCAGACTGAGCAAATCCAACTTTTCCAGTCTCTAACTGCCTACCTCCACCAAGCTCCTCCTCAGATGCAGAGGCAAGAAGTGCTCTCAAGTGCTCAAGATCCAGGAGCACCAAAGCTTTACTTACTGGCAAAAGACAGTCTGTCTTGTTCTCATCACTCTTGGGTCTTAAAGCACTTAGTCCCAGCTCCTGGACCCCCACTGCGTTTGCTACTTCTGAGCATCTCTTGGACCAACACCTCTTGACCTAGATCTTGGATACCACCAGGATCGAAACCAGTGGGTTTTAGGACTGTACAGGTCCTTCTCATTTCTAAAAGATCCCTGGTTTCTAACACAGCAATATCCCCACTCTCTACTCCAAGCTCAGGCTTACCTTGTGTGCATACACAGAGCCTTCCTACATGCAGGTCATCAGACACAGCACAGGCTGGGCAGTAATTAGGGTGACCCCCACTGTGTCAAGGTTTTCTGAGCTGTGGATGTTTGCTTTCCACAGCTAATTAGCATAGCTTCCCCTCTAACAAAGATTACTGCTTTTTTTCCCTACTCCATGCTTACTAAGCTAAGCAGATAAAAATAAGGTGTGTCCTGGCTGAGATGGCATAGGTGGGAAGAGCAAGAAGCAAGCTCAGCTGATGTCCTCAGTAGCCCCATACTAGTTCAAACAATCATAAAATCCTCCTTCTCCTCCCTTGCTATCCTCAGTCCTGGACTCACTGCTGGCCCAGCTCCTGAGCCAGCCCCACCCCATCGTTAGGTTGAAGTCCTACCTTGCTCAGCCCCATGACCCTCCTTGAAGGGGCAGCTCTGGGTACTCACTACAGAGCTGCCCCGGTTTGCACTCCCCGCTCCCCCAGTCCCAGCACGATGTGGTTAGTGTGAAGGCCAGGCAAGTCTCTTCCCTTGGGACAGCTCGACCAGTCACGTATATTTTGGGTTAAGGTCTGGGGCACGTTTCCAGTAAGCAATGCCCACGCAGTCTCCTGAGCAATACCACAACTTGAGAATAATCGCAACAAGAAGTCACCCATTTTGTACTGTTGTTAGCAAGATTCTGCACTTAACTGAACTCCAAGGCCCCTTCAAAACTCAGAGGTAGAGTATGACCATAACTCCCAGCCTTTCCTCAGGAGCCTTGAAGCAAGTAAGGACATCACTGCTGCCATTTCAGCAATTGAGGAAACTGAGGCACGGGAGGTGATGTGACCATTCCTGATCACCCAGCTAGCCCATGGCAGAGAAACCATCTCCCCAGAGTCATGGTCCAATTTGAGATCCACAAGACCAGACGCAGGGTTCTTCTCTGCAGCTACCTGTAGTGAATGGCTCATGGAGGAGATGGAGCTCTGAGGATTCCTCTTTGCCAGATGTTCCTGCAGGGGAGGATTGGTTGGATTTTGAAATCTCTACAAAGCTCAGAGAGGCTCAAAACCTCTATTCTGGATTTGAGAGAAAAGAGATATACTTCAGTTAAGATTAAGAGGGGGGGGAAAAGGAGTACTTAGAGAGCTCTTTATCAACATTTGACATAGGAGATGTATCAAAAGGAGTACTTAGCTCTTTATCAACATGCCTGTTGGCAGCTAGGGAACCGTGTGTTCAGCTAGCACCGGGACATACTTTCTGAGGGTGAAATTCTCTTCTTTAGACCCTTACGAGGCCCTTATTCCATCCATCTTTGTCTTTGAGAGGAAGATGTTGAGCTTTGCAAGCATGGGCTGTCATGTGGACCAGTCTTGAAGACACCACTGCAGCCACCTCATCTTCCCTCACCCTGGAAATCACTTCTCTGCTGCATCCTTAGGGATTAAAGGTTTAATTCCCCAGGAGATGATGCCTCTTGCCTGGCTCCTGGTTGCTGCAGTTCTGTTTGTACCATAGCACACTCACTTCCCTTCACAGGGTCCTGAGGTCACATCAACACCCGAATCACATTCCCTTGGGGTGTGAGCTGAGCCCAGGGAGTTAACAGATGGGATTTTCTGGGATGTTCCTGTGAAGGGGACTGAAGTGCTCCTGTGTGAGCTGGGCAGCAGCAGGCACAGCTGCTCTCTGGCCTCTCAGCATCACTCTACGTGGAAACGTTTGATGCAGGCAACTCGCATTTCATCCAGGAGAAAGATGAAAAGCTAAACATCTCCCCCCTTGGTAGAGAGATACATAGCCCTGGAATTCCTGTTTATAAAACTGCAATCAGTGAAAGCGCAAATTAGGTAGAATCAGTTAAGAGTAGGAAATTGCCATCAGAATTTTTTCTTTAATCAAAAAAAAAAAGGCAATTTAAAACTGCTCTGGTTGCTGAGCTTTCATAAAAGCTTTCCAAGACTGCATTGCTATGTTGCATGTCAACATGGAAGACACCCGAGATGTAGTGAATTCCCCCAAGTTAATTTGAATTATGCCACAAACCAGATGTGTTCTTTGGTGCACAGAGAACCTTTTCCTTCCATTTCAAAACGACGGCTGCCACATCCAATCAGCTCTTATTATCCCGCCGCATCCTCTGACATGACATAACGAGTCATGACACCCTCATATATCATCAGGAGAGACGGTAGCAACTGCACTGAGTTGGGAAGAGCACTTATAGCACTGTTGTGTTGTAGGAGCAGCTTTAATGAGAAGCTGGGGCTACTGTCTTCAAGGTATTTGGGAAAGGAAAGATCCCCCTTTCTGGACCAATTAAGACCTCACAATCAGGCAGCACAGGAATGAAGGTGGAATTCATTGGTGAATCGTATGGAATTTCACCCTCTGGGCTTGGCTCCCAACTTGTGGGAAAAGACACAGATTTAATCAGAAGCTTTGAAAGCAGGAAGAAATCATTAGAAACACCCAGCCTGGCCTCCCACACACTAGAGAGGGTTGTGCTTGTCACCCAGAAATTCCTCCATCAAGTCCAATAACTCAGGGCTGAGGAGGAATCTGCCACTGCATGGTGGATATAAGCTTGAGACAAAGCTGAGAAAAAACGCGCAAGATCCTTTGCACATCTGTTCCAATGGTTGAACTCTCTTATCTTCAGAAAGCATTGATCTAATACTCATTTTCTGACTTCAGTCTGAAGTCACTGTACCTGGCTGGCTGGTCTTCTTTTTAGCAGGGCCAGTTGTGACAGGACAAGGGGTGATGGTTTTAAACTAAAAGAGAGGAGGTTTAGACTAGAGAGAAGCAAGAAATTTTTGATGCTGAGGGTGGTGAGACCCTGGCCCAGGTTGCCCAGAGAGGTGGTCGACGCCCCATCCCTGGAAACATTCCAGGTGAGGTTGGACAGGGCTCTGAGCAACCTGCTCTATCTGAAGCTGTCCCTGCTCACTGCAGAGGGGGTGGACTAGATGCCCTTGAAAGGTCCCTTCCAACGCAAACCAGTCTATGATTCTCCTGCTTGGATGAGGATACCTCTACAGCTAAAGCTTGGTAACATGTAAATGGCTGATCCAAGGGGCAGATTTGCAGGGCCACGAGTGCAGGGACATCCAGCAGCATTTTCCAAGTGCTCCAAGAAGTTAGAAGCAGCACTGTTCCCTCCTACAACATCCTCCTCTGAGATCTTTCCACCCTCAAGTGGAAGTTCAAGAACTGCCACCAATCAAGGTTTTCTGTCATCTTTCCCTGGATGCTCTTAGAGACCACGTTACAAACATTTTGTGTTTGTTGCTTTTGCCTTTGCTGATCACCATGTTTCCAACTCTCTCCATGCCTCTGGATAACCTAATCAACTGTAACATCACATTTCTCCTTCCCACTCCTGCCAAGCTGGGTGCAGATAACCATGACCATGGGAAACATGCCCTTTGGCATGACCTAATGTTGATTTAACCAGTTCTCCCCGGCTGGAGCCTATAGATCCTCCACATAACCCCATATCTCTCCATTTGTGCTATTATCATGACTCAAACTAACTCTGAGTATACAAAGGTACATTTGGACACCCAGGTTTGCAGGGCAGCAAACACCCAACGTCACGTTTGATTTGCCCCTTAGGTAAGCTGCTGTAAGAAGAGCTCAGTGCTGAGCTGTAAGGTAAATTTTCCAGATGCAAGTCATTCTCCACATCACATACAGGGGAAAAAAGTCCAGGTTTTACAGCACTTCTGGCAAAGGAATGCAGAGAATGTGTCATAAACATTCCCCCCATCGAATAGGTGGTAAATTGAGCCATGGAAGTTTGAAACACTGTACTTCGGAGAACTGGTGGGAATGATTTGGAGTTTTGAGGCTCTTTCAGGCAAATTGTTTGTTCTTTTCACTCCTCAATTTCTTTTTATTGTGTTTGAGGAGATGAGGAAATTTTTTCTCTGCCTTTCTATGGTGTGCTGTGCTGGTTGCTTGTAAGAAGACTTAGCAGAAAAGGATAATCATAAAAAAACCCTCTGACTCCATGTATTTTGTTGCTGGCTCCACGATGGCTCCCCTAGGACATCACAGCCCAAACCATGCCCAGGGGCTGCACTGAAGAGCACCTTTCTGCCTGTCGGATGGAAGACAGGGTGTTTTCCCACCTTCAGAAGATCTTTATCCAGGAACAGGCAAACAAACAAACCACCCAGCAACCTTTCTTCCCCTGGCAAAAATATTTTAACTATCCCAGATAAAAGAGCCAAGCTTGACAAGGCATTACATGTGCTTTTCATGAATTTTTGCAGGAGGCGGTTTCTGGACTGACTTAAGGAATGCACTTAGCATGCTTGTTTCCCCTATATAAAAACACCAAATTAGCATTTCTCCCTGTGATTCTCAGCATGATGTTGCTATGGGCAGAACAATACAGGACAAGTAAAAACCCATAAAAAAAGGATCTCATAAAACGGTGCAGTGCTTGGTTTTCTTTCGTTAATCCCTTGATTTCATCAGTTGTTCCGCCTGCTGATAGGAACAAGGGGCTCCTCCACAGTGTTCTTATGCTTATCAAAAATCTCTGCTGTCTGCGATAGAAGCAGAGTAGGTGGCCAACAGCCAGCTGAAAACATCGATCCCCAAAAGTATCTGGAGATACTACCCCTCCTCGCTCTGAGCTGTTATCAGGCATTGGGGTTGGCAATAGGAAGACAGGACATTCCATTTGACCCTATGGGCAAGAATGTCAGCTAGGAGCCAGTCTTCAGGGTCCACCTAATTATTCCTTAGGAGCATTTTCATTCACAGCCGGTTCTGTTCCTGTTTAGTACCTGGCGTCAAATTTATGGGGCAATGTTTCTTTAAGACTGGTATTAAAGTGCAGAACTAACAATCTAGGGTTAAGAAGGTTAGGCATTATGTCCAGATTAGTATTATCAGATGACCTGAAGCAGGGGTTATATTAAAAAATGCCTTAATTAAAAAACACAGGTCAGAACCAGTTTAAGCTCCAAACCTCCGGTTATATTCACTAATTAGAAGGCTTGAACGTGTGCCTCAGAGTGATGGATGAGCTGTATCTGCCTCATGGCATCACACAAAGAGATGAGACACGTCTCCCCAGGCATGGGGCTCCAGCAAGATTGTACCAGTTTTCTTCATCTCAATTCACCTCTCATTTTTTGTTTTTTTTTTTTTTTCCCCAAAGTCCAACAGACCACAGGCATTCAAGAACCAGAAATCAGCAGGGCACTAACTCCTCTTGGTTGCTTCCCTCTGAACTTCAACTTATGCGCTGAAGTCATGCCAGCTGTTTTCTCAAGAAAAGCAGAGACAGCCCACAGTTCAACATGTTATTAACTTGCTGCTGAACCTCCAAAGCACCTATGTAGGAGTCATGAGACAGATTTTCCTTCCTTTGCCCAAGCAGAAGAGTTTCATACCCTGAAGGATGCCCTACACCTCTGCGGGGTGTTCTCAAGGTCTTCAGCTTTGCTCTGATAAAGGTCTATGCCTTGTGCACATGAGAAGTTTGTGAGGAGATAGACCACAACCAACCACATGTAAAGTGCATGAGACGAGCAATCCTGAGCAAGAGGCAGGTGTTAAATCTCAGTTCCAATGAATGTCTCCTAATTTTCACCAGATAGCAGGGGAAGACACCATGCTGACCACCTCCACTCCACTCATAGATATGCACCCAGATTGCCCTGCCTGTTTCATATTATCATAGAATCGTTCTGGTGAAAGGGACCTTTAAGATCATCAAGTCCAACCATTAACCCAGCACCGACAAGTCGAAACCAAACTAAATCATTCAAACCAAGTAAGCAGAAGCAAGGAGAAAAGTAAGTACAAGGAGAAATGTCACCGACCCAAAAATGGTAGGAATTACTTCTGCTATCCCTTTGCACCTTCTCCTCCCACTTTAAGGAGAAGGTTGCATGGTAGGAAGTTTGTGGCTAGGACTTATGTTTTATCCTAGTCTCCTCAGGACCAGCATGCAACACAAGACCCTCACCAGAACTACAAGAACAGTCTGGGACCCTATATAACCCTACACTCCAAATCCAGCATATTTCACCAGGTGGTTTCAGGTGAAACCAAATATCTTCTCTCCAACACCACTGCAATTCCTTGTCAGAGGAGAGCAAATTCTCCTCACAAACCTCACCAGAGTGGTCCTCTAGAAACATCCACCTGGCATTTGGACAAAACTGCTTTTTCACTCAGAGAAAAATCTCATCATTTGTACGAAAGAATTGGAGAAAGCCATGGGGCAGTTTCAGGAGGTAGGGCAAGGAGCTGAGTCAATCACCCTGGGAGATTAGAGACCTACAACACTGGAAAGGAGAGAAAGCAAGTCACAGAATCACAGACTGGTAGGGATTGGAAAGGACCTCTGGAGATCATATTGTTCAGCCACCCTGCTAAAGCAGGGTCATCCATAGCAGGTTGCCCAGGATCATAGGAGGGTTTTAAAAGTCTCCAGAGAAAGACTCCACAAGTCCTTCACCAGGGTCTGTGCTACCAGCTGCAGGTTTTCTCCATTCACATTAACAGTTCAGACGCCAGAAAGCAGATTATGCCCTCAAGTAAGAAGCTTGTAAAAAAATAAACCCATCCTCCTTTTTTTTTTAACTACATTGTATTATATTCCATTGAAAATTCAAATAACTTGCATATTTCACTTATTTTCTGCTGCCCTAAGTAGAGATTTTACTATACAGCTTGTAATTCCTTTGGGAAAGCAATCTGATAGAGAAAGCCACAAAGAGCAGAAGGCCTTCCAATTTTGAGGAAAAAAAGCATTTCCTTGCAAAAAAGGTTCATTACTCAGCTATTTCCACATGCAAGCAAATTAAGTGAGTGCTCGGTAGGTATTTCAGATAAAATGGGAAAGGGAAACGTCACAGTGACAACTGATTTGTTTGGTATTAGTTCTGCTGTGCTCTGTCAGCACGCTTCTCCATGAAAGGATGTTCTTGCTTGTCCTCCTGTTTCATTTACTTAATGAAAACAGATGAGTTGTCAAGGCCTGTGTGGCGAGGCACCTCATCCCCTTTCATGTCGTAGGAGAAGGCGTGGTGGTCTCCATCCCACTACCTTGTCAATCTACCCAGGGCACACCTCAAGTGACAGCAGCATGCCTTTATTAGGCACAGCATCAGGAGGCACCAGGCAATCAACCCTAAATTCATCCTGCCCACCATTTCCATCACCCTCATGTATGCACCACAAGGAATAACTCAGTAAACATCTCCTGCATTCAATGGTGGTGGCAGAAATGACCCGGAGCCCCCACAGCGAGATTAACAGCCAAGCACCACAAGATCTGTAGGGCAAAGAACATCTCCATTGGTAGCAATTTGTACAGCCCCTCACACCGTGTGGCTGTAATTGCTGATCAGAGCCACACGGTCTCCAGTTTGACAGATATTACATTTCTTTGTAATCCCTGTTCCTTTTGTAATCCCTACGGGCTCCAGCCCATGCCTGGGGAGCTCTACATGCAAGTGCTCAAGCGTGACGGAGGGAGAATGGTGTTTGGTGAGAGCTGCTGACAGCTGAATGTGTTAGGAGATCATTGAGTCAACGGCATCTTCCAGCCAATGCGGTTGTAAGGCTCCAGCATCCCAAAAAGCCACAGAGGAAAGAAACAAAGAGGCAATGTCTCCTTTTGGAGAGCATCGTCCAGATGTTTGGTCCTTTCCTGACACACTGGAGCATGCACAGAGGATCAGAGCTGGTTCTCCTCCATCCCAGATTTATTACTGGAGAAGGTGTCCCCTAGGAAGCCTGCGGGGTTTCTAGTTCCCATCTCCTCCTCCCTGCAGCTGCCGCATTGCTCAGTGCTGCAAATTCCATGAATCAGCAGTAATGGCGGGGAGATGAAAGCACAAACAGGCCATCAGAGAAGTTATTGACACTAAAGGGTAAATCCTGCCCTGACAGGCACTCTGCAACCTCCCTTTCATTAGGAGGGAGGTGGAAGGGGTGTATGTCAAGGTGAACATCAGCCCTTAGGAATCAAGTTGCATTGATGGCAGGTCCAACAGATGCAGGCACCTGCAGGTCAGAGGGGAAGACGCCCTATCTGCTTTCCACCAGTGGAGATGTGGTTTTAGCAGCAACCCACTATTTAATCCCCTTGAATTCCATTCCCATCTCATAGATCCCAGCACCTTACATGCCAGCAGAGCTTGAGCAGGAGGGTGGTGCTTTGCATTTAGGCTGGCAAGAATAAACCAAGGAGAGCCTCAGACCTGAGGAAGATGCTGAGAAAGCTCCAGTGCCTTATATGAGGTCTAGTGAGGATGGGGGAGAGGGGGAGAAACCAAGTGCAGCACAGTGAGCCCTTCAATTCAAAACTCTGCTTTGATACTTGTATCTTAAAACCTTCTGTTCTTGACTTGTGGGTCAGAAACATGGCTTTCTCTATAAAGTGGAAAAAATTTCCTTCTAAACTGCCTCCTTAAAAGCTGTGAACTGAAAAGGAAGAACCTAGATGTATTCATGTCTAAAAAAACGGGATTTAAACTGCTCCTGAGCTAAGGGTGAGGAGACCTAGAGAGTCCCTGTGAGGAAGCTAACTCCCAGGGCTTTAGCACACTGGTAATTAAGAAAAGACCAAATAAAACTGATTTGAAATAACCCTGAACCCCAAAGGGAGTTTCCAAGAGCTTCACTAGAACATTTGCACTCAAACTGCCACCCAAGGGAGCAGCAACACTAACATCACCAGATATTTACACCAGAGCACCAGCCTGTCCCTGAGCTGAGTTCCAGCTTTTCCCCTCTCTTCTCTCTGGCTTCTTTTCACATTGCACTTAGGCTTTCCTGGGACTGCTTCCCCACCGTACCAGCAGACAGGAGGAATGTGGCACACCAGGTTTGTTTGGATAAAGCAAGAAGGGGGATTACCGTTAGCTGTCTAATGGAAAGCTGGCACCGCCGTTAGCTCTTAGATTGGTACGAGGTTCTGTAAATAAGAACTGGAGGCAGGATGGGGGAAGCCTCCAGATTCCCCAAACAGAGCAAATTACCAATTCTCCAGGAGGAGCGATTAGGCAGGATGCCAAGCCACAGCTAACGTCTTCCAAAAATAACTAAGGCAAAAGTCCGTAAACGTCAGGAATTTCTAGCACAGAAACGACAGCCCGCGCATTCCCCAATAACCAGCCTAGCAAAGCCTTAAGTGACGGTGGGACTCCTGCCACTGACTTTGGTGGTCCAAGGAGCTGCTTATGTGGCCTGTGTCAGAGCTTTAGCAAACCACCTTTTGCCTGATGCCCTCTTGCAAATATTTTCCTGCTGGTGAAAAGCAAACCAGGAGAGGGAAGGGTTGAAAGGAGCTGAAGGCCAAGTTCAGCTTGCTGCTGTATCCCCTGACCCCATAAAGACAGATCTTTAGCATACCAAGAGGGAAACCAAGCGGAGATGGTTAAACCCTCACCTATCAAGCCCAACACAGAGGCACGTTATGCTGACAACTGCTCTTCCCGCACTGGAACTTCTACTGAGCTCGTAGTTTAAGGGTTGCTGCAATAGCCGCAGCAACTGCAGTGGGTGAATCCTTTCTTCCAGAGATCTCTTTCTCTCTCCAGCAGCACTGTCTGCTCTGCATAGCAGGGGATTTTCTAGGGAACAAAGAGAAACACAACTGTAAAACTCCTTTTAAAACCCACCAGAAACAGGCACAGAGCTGGAAAGTGTTTCCTCTCCCTTAACCCCTATTTGGGTCCCGGTGCTGCTGCGGCACGGTGGGTCAGTAACTGCCTGGAGGGTGGGAGTGGTGGGAGAGCCCAGAGCTACAGAGGTGGGGAGACAGTGGAGGCTACAGCTCTTCTTACAGACGTGTGCAGGATGTCAAGATGACTACTGCAGAGGTTTGTTTCCTAAAGGTGATCACCGCAGTGGTTTTGCTCCTCTGCTTGCAGACAGTCTGTTCCTGCTGCCCCACATCTGGCAATGCAATTATACGGCAGCATTTGGGGAAAACCCTAAGTAACGCACATTTTCTGTCATGCAGCAGGCACAGCCTATGCAGCCAGGTCAATACCAGAAGACATGCTGTATTTGAAACAACATATTCAGCCTGGAGAAGAGAAGGCTCTGGGGAGACCTTCATGAAGCCTTCGAGTATTTTAAAGGGGCCTATCAGAAAGATGGGGACAGACTTTTTAGCAGGGCCTGTTGTGACAGGACAAGGGGTGATGGTTTTAAACTAAAAGAGGGATAGGGAAGATAGAAGGAAGACATCTTTTACAGTGAGGGTGGTGAGACCCTGGCCCAGGTTGCCCAGAGAAGTGGTCGATGCCCCATCCCTGGAAACATTCCAGGTCGGGTTGGATGGGGCTCTGAGCAACCTGCTCTAGTTGAAGCTGTCCCTGCTCAGTGCAGGGGGGTTGGACTAGATGCCCTTGAAAGGTCCCTTCCAACCCAAACCAGTCTATGAGTCTAAATTTGCATATTTGTTTCTCACCAAGCGTGACTTTGCTTGGACCACTACTTGGCTGAGATGAAACTCAGTAAAGTGGCTCAAGGTTTTTTTTCTTGGAGATGCAGAATCATCTATGTGGAAACATTTGCAAGGCTCAGTGCCTTCCCCTACACAATCTCAAGAGGAGAGTCCAGCGATTATACCGGAAGGTTTAGCACAATTCCTATATAAACTGTATTCTTCCAGCAGTACAGTTCTATTTTCTAAAGTGATAAACCCTAATCTTATTAGCTTGGCTCCTTTAGCGATGCAGAATACCCCCTATCTGATTGGCAAAAGGAGGCAGGCTTTCAGAAAGCAAGCTTGCGTTCTCATCAAAGCATGAGCAGTATTTTTTTCAACCTTCTCTCCTGTTTCAACAAGACATTAGTATGTACAATGTGTGCTCTGGAACTAGTTTGGTCTAATCCTCTTCTTTGTTTGCCTTTCAGCGTTGCAGTTTTTAAATTGGTATGGCATTACCCTGCTGAGGAAAGTGCAAGGCTGGCTCATTCTAAGTAAGTTATAAGAGCCACAAGTGTTGCTTACATGTGACAGCACTTCCAGAAGCAAGTCCTCTCCAGAGCAAGGCCCAGGGGAAGAGCCTGGGATAGGTTTCCATCACCAGTGACAGTAACAGGGCATTACTGGAGAGAAGCAATGTGAAGCAGAGATAAATAAGCCCCTTCCCAGAATCATGATTATTTTTTAACTAAGCATCTAAAAAAAGCTGACAGTGTTTCTCAGATTTCTCACAGTTTGCAAGTACCAAAGTTTCAAGTGAAGCTGTCCAAAAGGCCCATTATCAATAACTTCAACTTTCTGTTACAAAAAATAATTGTAGTTACAACTTAGTTTGACATAAGCACTTACAAGAAAGTCTTAAAATAATACCTAGTTCAAACCCTGGGGGGAAAATCCCCGAAATTCTAAGTTCTGAAGTTACATTTTAATTCAAATTATTCTCATTTTCCTATGTAGAGAATCCTGTTGATTGACACAGTGTTTCAAATACTTGGTAATGAGTCTTTTACACAGTAAAGGGCAAAAAGAAATCTGTTTTTAAAAAATCTATTCTTAACGGTAAAAACAACATCATAAAATAGAGGTAACCACACACAACCAGCAAAGTGAGTTCCAAAGGATATAAGATATTGAGGCAGAGCTTGGAAAAAATAAAGAGGGGACCAGTGTTTATCCAGAAAACGAGAGTATTTGTTATCAAGCACCTGTTTGTCTCCATTTACCTCTTTGACTTTTGGGCAGAGTTACCCAACTGCAATACTCCTCCAGTTTTCCTCGCTACAGGTCACTGCCATGCCATGGGACTGCAGACCAGAGCCACCACTGAATAATTCCCTGAGCTCAGCTGCAGAGAACTGGAACATCTGCATCATCTCTCTATTTAACAAGGCAATAGCTCTGCTTGGATATTCACCCTGGAGTGAAGTTGTGTGAATAAAATCTGGCGTTAGAAGAGAATACAGCATCTGGCAGGTGCCGTGGAGTTTGCAAGCCCATCCTCACCTGTTCACACCGGGAGCATTTCCACAGCACCACAGAACATGCCCTGTTTCAGGGCTGTATTAAATGTTTTCCTCTTTAGTAAAGTTAGTGGATTTTCTGCTTCTTTGCAACCTCCAAAATCTGGCATCCTGGAAAAAAGTCAAAGGCAAGGCAGAACTGCTCATTAAGGTGGGCTGGTGTGACCAAAAGAAATGCAAATGAACCCAGGAGACTGCCAGAAATTGCTCCCCAGGCCCTCTGGGTTGGCGTGCACACTGTGGGAGCCCTCCAGCCCCGGTGCAGACAACAATGAGCCCTGGGTTCACAGAGGGTAATGCAAAGCAGGCAGAGACCCAAGCGCTGCTCCAGCTTCCAGCTGCAGAGACCTGCTGGATGGCCCCACCAATGGAGCTAATGTGCCATCTCCCGAGGCTCCATCGCTGCTTTTTCCTGCCAAAAGATGATGGCAGGGATGAAGCAAGCCTTCAGATGTCCTCGCACAAAAAGCCCTCAGGGAATTTGCCAAGCAGCGAGTTTTTCTCTGCAGAGTCCAGCTTGCTTGTTGCCAACAAAGGAGAGGCAAATTGTTGAAAGGAATTAAAAATACCTCAAGCACGACAAAGCCCAAGGAGCCTTCTGTCTTCAGAAAGACATTCTGCTCCCACCTACACCATCCAGGCGTCACTGTGAGCCCTGTGGGATCCTGTGTAAGGGCTTGTAGTGATAGGATAAGGGGTAATGGCTTTAAAATGGAAGACAGGAGATTTAGGTTAGAAATTAGGAAGAAGTTCTTCACTATGAGGGTGGTGAGACACTGGAACAGGTTGCCCAGGGAAGTTGTGGATGCTCCATCACTGGATGTGTTCAAGACCAGGCTGAACAGAGCTTGGAGTAACCTGGTCTAATGGGAGGTGTCCCTGCCCATGGCGGGGGGGTTGGAACTAGATGATCTTTAAGGTTGCTTCCAATTCAAACCATTCTGTGATTCTATGATCCCATTTAGAGAGGGTCCACACTGGCTGGTGGGAGCAGGGTTTTTCAGTCCTCCTCTAACAGGTGACATACTAGAGAAGTTTCCATCTTTCTTTTTTCTGCTTTCTCCTCCTCTTGCTTTAACCCTTTCTTCAAAACCCACAGCAGCCGTACTGAAAGGACATCAACACCAGAGTGGTGGAAAGGAGGCAAAGCCTTGCATGAAAGTCGTCTCCCACCTTCATGCCAAGCCAGCCCAGTTTTATCTGGGATGGCTCCCAAAAAGGCACTGAAATCCAATTTTCAACTTCATTTGCAAAGCTAAGGAATTCCAAAGGATGGAGACAAGCACCACTGGCTCGCTGGAGAGCCGGAGGGTTGCTGCACATCTCCAATGCCCTTCACCCATGATTGCCCTCCCAGGCAGGTACTAGAGCTGATAGACAAATCCAGGCAAACAGATAAATTCTCAATTCAGCTGCAACTCAGTGCACACTGATTCAGCCAAACGAGAGGGCCCAACCTAAACCACAGTAACCTCCACAGCTGCACACCTTCAGCTACAGCAGCCCCAGTGGCACGATCGCTTGTGGTCCAGTTTCAATACAGAGTATTTTCAGTAAAAAACAAGACTTACCAAAATAAATGACTCCAATGTAAGCGCAACTGAAGAACTATCCCAGACTTCGGCGTCAGGTCCATCCAAATTCCCTCCACTGGGTAGGCTGGTGCAAGTGCTGTGATTGGGCAGAGCTGGTGGCAGTCACCTACACAGGAGAAACCAGCGTTGATCTCAGTGACTGACGACTGGGCACCAGATGGTTTTGCATCTACCTCAGACCAGCTTCTGGATGAGTTTTTGCTGGGGAGGGAGTGGAGAAAGAATAAAGCATATTACCAAGGGTTGCAAGATGAGAGGCCCTGCAGGAGGATCAGATCTATAGTTCATGGCCACTTTTGTGTTTCACTCTACTTCTTCAGCTTTGGGCTGCACAGCACATCCGGCAGCTGGGATGGTGGCTTCTCCATCAGCCCAGCTCTAACCAAACAACAACAAGTAGTCAAAAGCAACTATTGATACCAGACATCGCTTGGAGCAAAGGGCCAGACCACACAGAGCTGGTGGAGGGGAACCACATATGGTATTAAACAGATTGCTGGGTTTCAGACATCTTCTGCTGTGTTTTGAAAGGGAAGCAACATTTCTCAGGATCCCAGCACAGTTTCACGGGAGCTACATCCTCAGCTGATAGAAATCAGAGCTCTGCTGAAGTCAGTGGCATTGTATCCACTTTCTCCAACTGCAGGATCTGTCCCCTGAATTTCCAGCTCAGCATCCTGTGATCCTGACAGCACCCTGCTTCTTCCAAGACAACCCAAGTCTTGGTAGGAATGCCTCTCTGCTCAAGTGAAAACATTCCCAATATTGTGACTTTCCATCTATAATTACCAAGAGATTAAACTCCTCCACTGTGAGCAAGCATGATCGCTCCCTTAATACTCACTGATGAGAGGGGGGAGAGGGAAGACCAGAGGAAAGGAGAAGAAGAAAGAGGCTGAAAAGGAAAATCTAAACAAAGCATTGATTTTCATTTTGGAATGGGTTGCAATAACAGAGCAGATTGTCTCAATTCAGTATATCCCTTGGCTTAAGAACAACCAGCCCATTGGTGGAAGGTAAAATCAAAGCCATGTTCTCCAGCAAGTAAAACAGCTACTCTCCATTCAGCTTTCCGCAAGCCACAAGCTTTATTTGGAGGCTGTGGGGCCAGATGCTCAGCCAGCACAAAGCAGCATCCTTGCACTCAAGGATCCAGCCTGCCCAGGGATCAAATAGACCTTTAGAGGTGGACCAGATGATTCTGTATAAGTAGCCTGGTGGGAAAGGTCACAAAGAAGTTGCTCCGTATCATAGAATCATACAGAATGGTTTGGGTTGGAAGGGACCTTAAAGATCATTTAGTTCCAACCCCTCTGCCACGGGCAGGGACACCTCCCACATGCAGTGATGGAGCATCTACAACTTCACTGGGAAACCTGTCCCAGTGCCTCACCACTCTCAGAGTGAAGAACTTTTCCCAACTTCTGATCTAAATCTACCCTCTTTCAGTCTAAACCCACTACTCCTCACCCTGTCACTACAAGCCCTTGCAAAAAGTCCCTCCCCAGCTTTCCTGTAGCCCCCCCTTTAAGCACTGGAAGGTTGCTACAAGGTCTCCACCTGTCCTCCACTGCCAACAAGTGCATTTGAAGGCACAGGGGCTGAGCTCCCTTTCCATAGTCCTGCTCTGGCTGGTTGCTTCCAAGGAAGAGTTTAAGCCTTCAGTCTGAGCTCCAAGGCAAATCAAGGCCATTTACCAATAGATTTTTTTTAATCTCTTTTGCTAACTGCACTGCGTATTGGAGTGTGAATCACAGCCAGCAGTAATACTGAACTCACGAGATAACACGTCTGGGAGAGAGCAGGGAAATTCGGGGCCAGGATACAGAAGCTCTCACCAGGCAGATGGAAGACTCGCTAATGAAGCGGTTTGCAGTTTGGATTCAAGCAGACTGATGCATCGAGCCTTTATGCCTCATACATTTTTTTCCCTGCTTTTCCACAAGCAATTCTCGCCAGAATTTTTCAGACTCCACTTGGTGGAGAAGTGTTTAATCAGCATTCAGCCTCTTTACGGGGCTGTCTCTGAGGGAGCAGATTCAGGCAAGTGATAGCAAGTGGTAATTTTGGCTGCTTAATCTGGGTTGATCCATTTTAACAGTCTGCTTAACAATAGACACCATGTGGCCACGACCAAAGAAGTTTCATGGTCTTTACTGGGATTTAAAGTATGTGTGAAACGCTTTAAAAATGCATCATTACTGCAGGACCGCTAAAAGCTTCATTGCCCTAATGAGGAAAAGGATTGGCCCAAGTTCCAGAGCGATTATTGCTTTTCTCTGTAAGGTCATTCAGTGTCGCCAGATTCCTGAATTTCTTTTATAAAGTTGCAAAGACAAGAGCCTGAAAGCTCCAGATCCTGAAGTCAAGTGATTGTATGCATCATGCACACTCTTCTGAATTTCTGCACCACTCAGGAAGGAGAAGTTTAGATCTTTCTCCCAGCCTTGGAGCTGTAAGGAGGTTCAACCAAAGGAATTAACTGAATGGTTCGGGTTGGAAGGAACCTTAAAGATCACCCAGTTCAAAACCCCCTGCCATGGGCAGGGACACCTCCCACTAGACCAGGTTGCTCAAAACCCCCTCCAGCCTGGTCTTGAACACTTCCAGGGGTGGAGCATCCACAACTTCCCTGGGCAACCTGTTCCAGTATCTCACCACCTACTTTCAAGAGTAGGAAACTTCTTCCTAATTTCTCACGTAAATCTCCCCTCTTCCATTTTAAATCCATTACACCTCATCCTGTCATTAGAAGTCCTTGTAAAAAGACTCTCCCCAGCTTTCTTGTAGGTCCCCTTCAAATACTGGAAGGCCACAAGGATGTCTCCCCAGGGCCTTCTTTCCTCCAGGCTGAACAACCCCAACTCTCAACCTGGCCTTAAAGCAGAGATGTTCCAGCCCACTGATCATCTTTGTGGCCGTCCTCTGGACTCACTCCAACAGGTCCATGTCCTTCTTGTGTTGGGGGCTCCAGAGCTGGATGCAGTAGTCCCGAATTCCCAGTCTCTGTAAGACAGACACCTTATTCCATCCCATCCTCCTCCCAATCCTTCAGGCAAGACTCAGATGGGCAAAAAGTTATGCACCTAATTCTAGCTTTGATACTGTATATAATATTCTCGCATTGCTCTGGAATTTCTTGATTTGTTTCGAAACAAACAACAAGCGTGCTTTATCTCCCGTGATAAAGTATGACAGATGAGTTTCTGTAAGACATTTTGCAATTCAGAATTGCAGACAGACAAGGAAAAGGTTTTGAGATAGTAATAAAATCATTTTGCATTCCTAAATCAATGCACGTGTCAGTTTTAAATTATGTTTTTTAAAGTAATCTTTAATCCAATAGTAAAGTGGGCTATTATATGAGTTACTGAAGGTCCAAGACCAGAGCTGGCTCAAGTATTGAGTTTCCAAGCCACAATAACACCAACATTTTTGGAAAACAATGTCATCTTTGGTCTACCTAAAAAGCAGGTGTTTCTAAACCTGAAATCGCACCCTAGGGGATTGTTTTTGAGACATCACAATACTACTTTTTTTCCAAATGATGTAGGATTGTCTCTCCTGACATCTCTGGCCACAGCTGACCTAAACTGGCCTGAGAGACAGCTACAAAACTGATGACTCAAGTTCTGATTGATCTCTGCAACTTTTGGCTGGTTCATGGGAGTTTGGGGTGGGCTCTCTGGTCCAAAGAGCAGCTGTTTCTCCCAGCTGCAGAGCTGAGCCTGGCTGGGAAGCACCTGACCAACGACACCACATCCTAGGGCACCGCTTGTGAAGTTCAGACCTGGAAAGTCCATCAGCACTTGGTCCCCGTGTGGCCATGCAACCAAGCTGCCTGAGGACCCACAGTCCTCCTCCTACTTCTTCACAGAAGCTGCAGTCTAAAAACTTTGATGATTGCCTTTGTGGTGCTTAACGAGGACAAAGCCCGGAACATTTACTGGAGCATTTCCAGCTTTTTATTGCAGCACCATTCAGGTCTGAACTTCCCGGCCCACTTTGAGGGTAGCAGTAAACACCAAACCTTGGTGAAAGAGCTGAACTTGGAATCCCTCATGCCCATCCACCTACAGTCATTCAAGTCTTTTATGCATAAAATTGGCGTCGCTCCTAAGGCACAAACTGTAACCAGATCAGTCTCTACCCACCAAGGGGCTTGTTTCATTACAGCCCAGCCGTTGTGCTTACGTGCACATATCTTCCACTGTTTCTTAGAAAACATGGGCAGAGTGCATGGATGTGTGTCAAGAGAGGTAAAGAGGACAAAGGAAAGGAGGAAGCCCATCTCCAAGAAATCACTGATTTTAAATTGCTCCCAAGTTCCCGTTTCCTCCACAAACAAAACAGCTTGCGAAAGTCCAAGTTAGGGTGGATAAAATATCAGCCACGTGCCTGACTCACAGCACTGGGACTGAGGTTTGGGCACCACTTCAAGACTTTCCCTTAGGAGTCTATCCAAACCCTCTTCGCTTCTGATGTGGAATAATTTGGAAGTGTTCTTAGGCTGCTGGCTGGGATGACACAAGGGCTATTGTAAACACACATGCAGCCGATCAGCACCAAACCCACACAAATATGGTCTGTACACACATAACTAATGAGAACATGTTCCTTTTTCTTAAAAAAAATAAAAAAGTAAATAATTCAAAATGTTGAATTAAAGATTAAATCACTGGGCAGATCTTAAGAAAAACAGTGATCATTTATGGAAAGGGTTGTTTCACCTAATTTTAATAAATGAAATATTTTTATATGAAGGCCACTAGATTTAAGTGCTACGGATAAGATGCAGCTGTAACCAGCTATTACCCAAGTGCACACAACGAAGCGAGACCATAATTTCCATGGGTGCCATTTAAAAAATACTGCTGCTGGCCAAGAAGGCTTGGAAACATAAGAGTGTAACCAGGGCACGGAGACCCACGCAGGCTCAGAAATAACCTGCTGGAGATACATGACCCAGCCTGGAGCTCTAACCCTGCTGAACTGCTGTTTGCCTGATCTCTGCTTTGAGTGGAAAAGGAGGGAATTGCTCTTTCAGAATCATGTCTCTCTGCAATAATTTTGGGTTTCTCCATTACAGTGGTCAAGAAGAAATTCATCTCACCTGTGAGACATCCTAGCTGGCCTGAATGTAGAATGGTCTTTTGGACCTATCCCAGATTCCAAGGCAGGCTGATGGGAGCCTACAAATGGGTGTCTTCATAGGTGGCCTCAGGAGAAACCACAGCCCGATGTTGGCACCATTCAGGCATGGCCACACTATGAGATAAGTGTGTATCCTAGGATTCCCAGGTAGCTCTTGCTGGCTCTGGTCTGTCTTACAGCATTACATCCATATTCTTTATTATTTCTTTAAGATGCCCCAATTACCTCTGGAATTGTCCTCTATCAGCTGGTCTAGGCAAACAACTCATGCCAGCAGGTGAGCAAAGAAGTCAGAAGGACCTGCAGCAACTTAACTTCTGAAATGCTGAGCAATATCCTTTTCCATCTCCTCTGAGAGGTGTGACATGACAGAGATCAACACACCTTACATCAAAGCTACCATGGCTCTTCCTGCAAGGAACAGAGACTCTCCATGTCTGGCCCCAAAAGGACTAAAGATCTCCAGGCATTCCAAGCCTCCATCCACCAAGCCAAGCCTAGGCTGGGATTTACAGAAAACAACAGCAAACCAGCCTGCCAAATTTACAGATGTTGAGTTTTTACTTCTTGCCACTGGATGGCTTTTAAGCAGAACCATTCCACGTGTTGGTGGGGAGATTGAACCTCAGGAGAGGGAAGAGGGGAAACAAGATAGCAGAAAGATTTCTCCACAGTAGTAAATCCATCTTGATAATAATGGAGAGGCGTACAACTGCGTTGTGACTGCACCATCTGCAAACAATATTTCCCTGAGTAGGAAGTAGCTGGAAGTTGAAGTAACATTTCATGTGGAGAGGCATAAGCTCTTTGCTCTTCCACCACCAGCACTACTTTGGCCAACCTTGTACTTGAAGCAATGCTTAAAATAAATAAAAGGAATTGTTCAACCCTTACATGGGTCTTTGGTACCTTCTGTAATCATAGAGCTTATGGGTTGGATCCCACTTAACAGGCCAGCAGAAGGACTGATTAAAGCCCTCTGAGTGAGGAATCTTGTGATTCCTGCTCCAAGCTAAGCTGGTTTTGTAGGAAATTGCATTATTGGCACTGTCTTCTCAGAACAGCTTTGTTGTAGACTTGATCCAAAGCCTGTTGAAGTCTGTGATTAGACTTCCTCTGCTGCAGTAGCCTCTGGGCAAAGTAATGTCTTCAACTTCTGACCCACTCATGAGGCTGCTCTGATGCACTTCCCAAAGCAGAAGACTGGTGCCCAGATCCCACTGATCAAAACCCACCACCACCCATTGTACAAAGGAAGACAAAGCTCCTGCTGTTAAGCACATCTAAAACAACACACAGAAAAGGGTGTAAAACAATTAAAACACCTAATAAAGCACTGAGGGAAGTTGAGAGCATGATTTTTACGTGAGTTCATCATGCACCGTGCTTTAGTTTAATTTAACCATGATAGCAACCAAAATGTGATCCTCCACAGCAAAATCTTTCCTCAATCTTTGTCCTTGGCCTGGCCTGAAAGGCTTCACTTAAGCCCTCAAGACTAGGTTGAAACAAAAAAAAAGAGAGTCTGTGTCACCCTTTGTTTCGTGACCAGTCAGGGTCACACGTAAGAGGGGAGGACTGAGAAGAAATTAAGATACAATCAAGCTGCAGAGTCCCAAAGCCTTTCTGGCAGCAGGGGAAAGCACCTATGGAGAACAATACAGTTTGCAAGGGTTGACTTCTTAAGATAAATTCATTCAGCTTGGAGATACTTCAGCTTCACGTATCTGGAGGCTCACCCACTGCAGGGTGATGGGAGGCTTCTACCTGTACCAAAGTAGCTTACTCAGTTGATACCACACAGATGCCAGTGTGACATTGCATGAAATGGGAGGAATTTACCCATCCAGCTCTGCCACGGAGAAGCCCTTCATTTTGATCTGTCCCAGTAACATCATCACATGATTTCAAGCAGTACTTTTATCCAGGATAAATGTGTGAAGCAATCAGGACCTTGTTTTTAGCTCCTTGGATTCACCATTACAAGTAAAGCCTCTAATCTGAACCAGGAACAAGTCAAAATTTAAGTCTCCTTTAAACTTAAGCTCCTGTCCTGAGCCAAGCTGTGGGGTGAAGTCTGGGTCCTGGCTTAACTCTGGCCAGGTTCCCAGTCAACAGTAGGTCTTCAGGACAGACCTGTTTGGCTTGGTTTTTTCACGCTGTCACCAACAGCACCACCAAGAAGACAGCTCCTGCAAGAAAACTAGCTTCTCTTCAAGAGGAGCAAAGATGTCAGGGTGGCCACACAGGTCTTACTTTAAGCAGCAAAAAACTAAACTATTTGCAGTGTACAAACACTTTCCAAGGAGAACCTGTGTCAAGCAGAACATAGGATCCAAGGACCTTCAGGGCAGCATGACAACCGCTGTAGAAAGTGGAAGGAAAGCCAAAGCCTGACAAGAAACACACAGGCTGGTGCTGGGAGAAGCAGCAGGGGGTGATGATCATTTGGGCTTATAAATAGAAACATTAAGGAGACTCTCTCCAGACTTCAATGACTTTTTTCTCCATGCGAGAAACATTAAGAGTACATGGGCTGCAAAGTCATTATCACCATTCACAGAAAGATAAGGAACATTGATTCAGCTCAAGGCTAAGGACAGCTGAATATTGGACAAGCATCCTTCAATCCAAGGTTTAGAGGTGGCAGTGGAAGAGGGTGCATCCACATCCTTTGAAAGGGTCATTAGCAAAACGGCCTAAGAACATTCTCAAGACTGGAATAAATTAAGACACGCATCTTCTTGAGATGCCTGGGAGGCTCTGTAATTTTACAACATCCAAAGTGCTAAGAAAAGCAAGGGGCTGCCAAGATTGTATCACTATTCATGTGTTAAAGGTCAAGGAGTTGCAAAAAGGCCAGTTCTGCAGGTTACAGACGTGTAGCAGCTCTAACTGAAATGCGTGCAATGTCTACAGCTCTGCTTGTGGTTAAGTAACAAGAGCTATGCCAATGATGTAATACACAACTTACAGCACCCACTTGTACCAACTTAGCACATGAATCAGTGTCTGGCGCTATAGATACGTCGCAGCAAACAAATACGGCCTCGCTGTTTGCATAGCCTGTTAAACCTTGTCTGGACTCGGATGAGGGGAGAGCACAGAATCACAGAATTATAGGGTTTGGAAGGGACCTCTGGAGATCATCTCATCCAACGCCCCTGCCAAAGCAGGGTCACCCAGAGCAGATTGCCCAGGATCACATCCAGGCACATTTGGAATCTCTCCAGAGAAGGAGACTCCACAACCTCTCTGGGAAGCCTGGGCCAGGGCTTCATCATCCTCACAGGAAATAAGTTTTTCCTCCTGTTCAGGTGGAACCTCTTGGGTTCCAGTTTGTGCCCGTTGCCCTTTGTCCTGTCACTGGGCACCACTGAAAAGAGTCTTGCCCCGTCCTCTTGATCCCACCCTTTAGCTATTGATGAGCACTGATCAGATCCCCTCTCAGCCTTCTCTTCTCCAGGCTAAACAGCCCCAGGGCTCTCAGCCTTTCCTCATCACAGAGATGCTCCAGTCCCCAAGATGGTTTGGTGTGTTTGGTAACATGAGCTAGAAACTTAGCTAGAAGTCTAGGAAGCCCTTCAGACTTCTTAATATTTTGTTTCTCTTAAAGTCATTAGAGGTGCCACCTAAAGAGGCTACTTCCCACCTTCTCTTCTTCCTACCTACATGAAGCTGTACCACAGTGACATGCCAGATGAGCAGCGAGATGGCAATGTCCTCACCAACAGTCAGGAGTCAGAGTGCAGAGGAGGAGCTTATATAGGCTCTTAAGGCAACAAAATTAAAAAACACATTTCTAATTTCTTTCAGAGCTGCCTCTTCTTGACAGAGAACAGCAGAGATGACAGTTGGGTTCCTGCTATTCCCAGCAGCCACCCAGTTACCCACAGACAGGCTGAGAAGTCACAGACAAGAGGCAGAAATGGATGTGGTTTCAGTCTCTTTTTCCTGTAACGATCATTTCACATGATGTCATCTCCAGTTTCCCCGCTCCTTCCATTTCTGTCAGTGGAAGCACTGATGGTGAGGACACGCTAACCCTGCTTAAGACATGTCACTTAGGGGAGAACGTGGCAAAATCAGGTTCAGTGTGTGCTAAAAGGGGGTTCGGGGTTTTCTTTTGGTTGGTTGGTTTTTTAAAAGACATGCTTTGGCAAAAACTCTCCAACTGCTCTTTCATTGCACTCTCAGCTGGAAACTTCAACCTGCACAAATCACTCTATCTTGAAGCTGGAAAATTCCTGGTCAGGTCTAATTAACATTGTAATTCCAATATGAAGAGGCTTGGCTGCATGGACTTCAGTTGTGCAAAGCAGATGTGCTTCCACATCAGACACTGCTCCCTCTGAGCCACACAGAAATTCCCCCTGCCCATTTCCAACTTACTTCATGGTGCTTTGGATCACAAGATCTCAGGCCAGCTGCGGATTACAAGTCCTGACCTCACTGCCAGGTCCTTGCACAACACGAAAGGGCAGAAACTCCACCAGTAGGAATTCAGTTAAAAACCTTAGCCTGGGGAGAAAAACATTAGAAAAAGAAAAAAGATCTGCCTAGGAGAAAAGCATGTGGCTTGGTAGCAGGGTGGAAGCACAATTCTTCAAACTGCCATCATGTGTTTTTTTGCTGCAAGTCAGTGCAAAGTGAAGCACGTGTCCCAAGAAGCAAAAGGCCGGAACCTCCATCAGCAACATTTTCACAAGGTATCATCAGAAAGCCCTAGTTTTGGCACAGAGGCATTCCTTCTCACTTCAGGAAGAGGCCTTCTCACTTGGTAAGAGGCCACATCTGGAGTACTGCATCCAGTCCTGGGCTTCCCAGATCAAGAGAGACAAGGGAACTACTGGAGAGAGTCTAACTACAAAGATGTTGAGGGGACTGAAGCATCTCCATGATGAGGAAAGGCTGAGAGCCCTGGGGCTGTTTAGCCTCTCCTTCGGTGGGGCCAGGAGATCTGATCAATTCTCATCAATATCTAAAGGGTAGAGGCAAGAGGATGGGGCCAGACTCCTTCGGTGGGGCCCAGTGACAGGACAAGGGGCAATAGGAACAAACTGGAACCCAAGAGGTTCCATCTGAACAGGAGGAAAAACTTATTTCCTGTGAGGGTGATGAAGCCCTGGCCCAGGCTTCCCACAGAGGTTGCGGAGTCTCCTTCTCTGGAGAGATTCCAAACCCACCTGGACACGATCCTGGGCAATCTGCTCTGGGTGACCCTGCTTTGGCAGGGGCATTGGATGAGATTATTTCCACAGGTCCCTTCCAACCCCTACCAGTCCATGATTCTGTGTAAGGCATTGCCTGCTGTATACGAATGAGTAGGCTGAATAAATCCTGCTTGACTTGTGCACAGGCCAGGATCTCAAGAGCCAGATCAGAAATTAGTAGGAGCTACACAAGAGCCCTGTATCTAAATCCCCCATTTGGAGCACATCAGCCAAGGCTCTTCAGAAACATCTACATGAAGACATTTGACTGTTCAGCCAGGCTTTTTTCCCCACGTTGTGATGACAGCATGAGCTGCTCCCAGAGCTGGCATACGTCCATGGTTATTAGCAGCTAATAACCCAAGCATTTCTGGGCTCACCATCAGAGGGTCTTTCTGAGGGTTTTTCAAGAGTTGCGAAGTATTTAAGAGTTTGGTTTGCTTTGGCTGTGGGGAATCCAAGCTGGAAATCTGTGTGGCTTGATCCTGAACCTTCCTTGTAGGGAGAAATGGATGGTGCCTGGCTCTCCAATGGAGAATCCCGAGCCAATGGGCAGCACTTCTGTAGTGCTTGCTGAGGAGAGGCAAGGACTCCAGGTGGTGGGAGGAAGAAGTGCTGGTTGCTTCCATTGCCCACCAGTCTTCCTACCTTTTTTTGCACAGAAGTGGAGTTGTAGTAGAGACCTTTCAGGCTGGGGAACAAAAAGCAAGTGGCCCAGATTGCCTGTTCCCTTGGGCAAGTGTTTCGACACAGGTCCTTACAGGGTGAGAGTGAAGGCACGTCATGTCCTGCAGCTCCATGGCCAATGGATGGATCCACACTTGGATTTACAAGGAGATGTCATTCCATGAGCTTATACTGGGGAAGCTGAGCCTTCAAACTGAGATATGCAGGTACCTAGAGAGACAAAGAACTACTGCAGAGTGTCCAGTGGAGGCTACAAAGATGCTGAGGAGACTGAAGCATCTCTGTCACATGGAAAAGTTGAAAGGCATGGGCCTGATTAGCCTGGAGAAGAGAAGACTGAGAGGGAATCTGATCAATGCTCTTCAGTATCTAAAGGGCCCGTGGGTGTCAAGAGTATGGGGCCAGACTCTTTTCAGTGGTGCCCAGTGACAGGACAAGGGGCAATGGGCACAAACTGGACCCCAGGAGGTTCTGTCTGAACATAAAGAAAACTTCTTTCCTGTGAGGGTGTCAGAGCCTGGCCCAGGCTGCCCAGAGAGGTTGTGGAGTCTCCTTCTCTGGAGAGATTCCAAACCTGCCTGGATGGGATCCTGGGCAACCTGCTCTGGGTGACTCTGCTTTAGCAGGGGGGTTGGATGAGATGATCTGTAGAAGTCCCTACCAACCCCCACCATTCTGTGACTTCCTCGGTCAGTAGATAGCTTTCAGATTGTTAAGACCAATGCAGAGGTAGAACCTTAAGCCACCCTAAAGATTCCAAGATCAACAAGGTTGAGTAGAGAGATACTCACATCATCAGCTGGGAGGTGAGTAGGGAGACCTGGGCAGGTTCCATTTTTGGAATTTGGACCCTCATTTCATGAGGCTGTCTCTAAAGAGGACCTGTGCTGAATCACTGTGTCTTGCAGAGAATACACCGAAGCCACTCCTTTGGTGGTGGTTTCATCTGAAATGCTTTCTGGCACTGCTAGAGAATAAAACAACTCAATGGTTACCTGCCACCTGGCCCAGCTCCAAACTGGTACAGACATCGTCTATAATTGGACAGAAATTGCAGGTTGTCTGTACTATGTTGAACCCTTGTCCCCTTTCACCTTCTGGGAGAAGCAGAGCTGAGCACCAAAGCCACTCATAACCCTTGCCTTCATTCCAGTGTTCATCCTGGAGCTCAAACACATCTGGAAAACTGAAGAAAAAAAAAAGGAAGGAACATACTGCACTGAATAAGATGCCTTCAACCTGAGTCACTGAGTGGGATGAAGAGGTAAAAACAATCGTTTGGAGACAAGGTGAAAGGCATTAAGCCAAGGAATTGTGCTATGAACAAAATAAACCAAAAGCAAAAAAATAAAATTAAAAAAAAATAAAAATCACATACACTGGGGAAGCTGCCTGCCTCGAGGAACCCCACAAATCAGAACTGCCCACGATAGCTCTGCTGTCTCTCAACATGCCTGCAACCTGCAGAGCCAAGACATGCAAACATGCTGGGATCTCCTGGAAGAGACTTCAAGGCTCAGCAGGGAATATAAATCATGTCTTAACACACTTACACCTAAATGTCTCCAAAGCAGTTCACAGTATTAGAACACAGTGCTCTCCTGTTGGCTTTCTAGTGGGGTACGTGTGTGTTGGAGGCTTGGAAACGTAATCACAGCGCATCTCTGAACCTCCTTAGGGTCTGCAAAAGGCAGCCAGTAGCCCAGATCAGGAGGTGAAAAGCCAGCTTGCCAGCACTTGTAGAGATAGTGTTTCTCTGAGCTGCTGTTAGCCCACTACCCCAGGCTGCGCTTACCAACACACTACAGTCACACCACATACAGTCATGGGCTACCTTCTAACTATAAAAAAAAACGCAAAACAACAAAAAAACCAACCAAAACCGTTGTGCTGGTTTTTTTGGGTTTTTTTTAACATGTTAGTCTTGATATGTTACTTAGCAAAGGAGGACTTGAGGGTGGCTGAAAAGCTGGATACAAGCCAGCAATGTGCACTCGCAGCCCAGAAGCCAATTGCATCCTGGGCTGCATCTCCAGCAGCGTGAGCAGCAGGGCGAGGGAGGGGATCCTGCCCCTCTGCTCTGCTCTGGGGAGACCCCCCTGCAGTGCTGTGTCCAGCTCTGGAGTCCTCAGCACAGGAGAAACATG
Source organism: Eurystomus gularis (assembly GCA_013400335.1). Lineage (NCBI taxonomy): Eukaryota > Metazoa > Chordata > Aves > Coraciiformes > Coraciidae > Eurystomus > Eurystomus gularis. Next base: position 182,450 of record VZZY01016172.1, read on the forward strand.
GACCTGGTGGAGCAGGGCCCAAGGAGGCCATGGAGATGATGTGAGGGCTGGAACCCCTCTGCTACTAAGGCCAGGCTGAGAGAGTTACAGTTGTTCAGCCTGGAGAAGAAAAGGCTCCAGGGAGACCTTCTTGTGGCCTTTCAGTACTTAAAGGGGCCTGTCAGAAAGATGGGGACAATCTCTTTAGCAGGGTCAGTTGCAACAGGACAAGAGGTGATGGTTTTAAATGAAAAGAGGGAAATGTAGAATAGAGAGAAGAAAGACATTTTTTATACCGAGGGTTGTGAGACACTGGCCCAGGTTGCGCAGAGAGGTGGTCAATGCTCCATCCCTGGAAACATTCCAGGTGAGGTTGGACAGGGCTCTGAGCAACCTGCTCTAGTTGAAGATAGAGCACTGCAGGGGGGTTGGACTAGATGAGCTTGAAAAGTCCTTTCCAACCCAAACCAGTCTGTGATTCTATGATTCCTGAGAAGAATATTTCTTCACTTCAGGGCAAATGAAAGATATTGGTCAAAAGCATTTTTACCTTTTCTCCCAATAATTCCTCAAAAGCCTCAATACAGTCAGCTGAATTTGCTTTTGATTATTGATTGATTTTTTTTTTAGTTTTTTTTTAGTTACTCCAACCAACAAACACTTCAACTATCTTCGTCAACTTTTCTTTAATCTACATTTCCTCTTTGTCAAAGCTGCCTGGTCCTTAAGCAGGTTTCCTTACCATCTACTACAGGGACATATTGCCATGCTCTCAAGCTCAGCAGACTCTGAATCCTCAGTATTAATAAGATTTGCCAGACACAATCTGTTTTTGTTAGATACTGCTCTCATCCCTCAGGGATTTCTTCTCTTCCCTTTGAATCTGGCAGAACAAGTCCTACTGCTTGCAGATTCACATGGAGGTACATCAAGTTCTCCTTGCACAGAGGGCTCTAAGCACATAGGACTGCCTAATCAACTCCACACGCAGATCTCTGAAAAAAACATCTATTCTCTGACAGAGCCCTCCATGGCACGATTTTTAAACGGCTTCCAAGCTGCTATTAAAAAGAAAAAATAATTTATGCAAATAATGAAGTGTTAACGGCTTTTGCGATATTTGGTGTTTTTCCCAAAGCCACGGCTCACATGGGTTAAACATGAGAATCCAAGTGATTGTGTGTGCTCCTGAGCCTCATGTTTGCAAAAAAAGAGAACATTTCAACAGTCCCAGAAGCAGGTTAAATAAACATTTATGAAGAATCGCACAGGTATCACTGAGCTTGCCTTGGAATGAGAGGAATCTGCTGGATGAGGTCTCTGGTGCCTGTTCCAGGACTGTTTTCTACAATCCTTTTTAAGTCTGTGTTTCTGAGAGTTGAAACCACGCTGGTTTTAGCCAAAGTGTTGTTCTATTTAAGGCGTGAAAGGAGCAATATTTATCAAAGGAGCCAATTATCTTCACACCCTGGTCCCATTTTTACCTTTTGCCTCTGGACAAGAGCATCCCTTCACTGTGCTAATTAATAGATGGATAAAGGCTTACCCTGAGGTTGAGAGTTTTATAGAAAAATTACAGATTGTAACTTGACAATTACCAGTTGAGATGCTCACATTATCTGTCACAAGATCCCTTAGGCTTTACCTGGCTAGAAAGAAGCCTGCAATGCCCTGTGAGATGACTTTGAAGGCCGGAGTAAAAGTTAAGCTCTACAGAAAGTGTAAGAGTATGGGAAGGAACACCGAAGATCTCCATAATGATGACCCATAGCTGGGGAACATCAACAGGTCAGGAGGAGTGAGAAACAACAACAGGTCAGATAAATTTTAGCAAGTGTATCATGATGTAAGACAATGAAGACTAAAACCATAAGAAGATAATGAATCTACTGCACTGACAACGTGTCATTCAGCATCTGCTGAGGCTGCTGGGTCACTGTACATCTATTAAATGGCCTAAGACAGAGTGATTGGAAGAAGCTGTAGGAACACAGCAGAGAGAAAGCTCTCCTTAGGCTAGACATCTGAAAATGTCAATATGGAAATTGTGCTGCACGTTCTCAGCTCAGTCTTTGGACCCAGCAATACAGAGCAGCCTAAGAAGATCAAGACCCCTCGCGTACTTGCATCTCTGACCTGCAAACACTTACGTACACACTTTGGTATTTGCTGAGCTGGTGCCTCGCACTCCCCATTCCATAAATCCTCTTCCCTTTTAGGCTCAAGTGATGGAAAATGCTCTTTGAGCACTCGCTGAAGTCAAAGGGGAACTTCAGCTAGAGAAGTATGGCAGAAAGTCACAGCCTGGAGAATACAAAGAACTCCTCATTTATAAAACCAAACTTTTCATAACAAGGAGACGTAGGTGGAAATGACATATTGGCACTGTGCAGCTGGGGTTGCCTGGACTGAACTGCGTGGGTTTTACCAGCACCCCAGGAGCTCACACGGACAGTTGCTGCAGGTTGGGACATCCTTGCACTGCATTTTTGTACAGCCCATGACACATCTGGGGTCACAGAACAGTGGGGGTTGGAAGGGACCTCTGGAGAGCCTCTTGTCCATACCTCCTCCTAAAGCAGGGTCACCCAGAGCAGGTTGCCCAGGATCGCGCCCAGGAGAGTTTGGAATCTCTCCAGAGAAGAAGATTCCACAACCTCTCTGGGCAGCCTGGTCCTGGGCTCCGTCACCCTCACAGGAAAGAAGTTTTTCTTCATGTTGAAGTGGAACTGTTACAGATGTTCCAGTTTGTGCCTGTTGCTCCTTGTCCTGCCACTGGGCACCACTGAAAAGAGTCTGGCCCCATTCTCTTGACACCCACATTATAGGTATCAATAAGCATTGAGAAGATCCGTTCTCTATAGACAACTGTGGGCACAGGCACAACTTAGAAAGCAGTTTAAAGTCAACACCTTCACCTCTACAGGTTTATACAGCAGGACAAACACCACAGTTAACTACCTGGTAGTAACTCTCCTCCATGTCCAAGGTGCTCAGAGCAGTTAGGAGCACATCTCCCAGCTTTAGGAGGAACCACTCCTTACGGATGAGCTGGTCCATTGTAGCAAGAGCTGCATTTCTCAATGCATACAAGGCTTTGCCAGACAATTCTGTAAATCAACTTGTTGGAAAAATTACAAAAAAAAGAAAAAGCAGTGAAGTGTCATGTCGGCAACATATCAATGCAAATGGGAATTCCTCACACCATATACTCCCAAGCCATTTTTACAGTCCTTATTAGAGGCACTCTTTTGCTGGAGATAAATCCTTTAAAATTGTCTTCCAAAACCCCTATGAGATAAAAAAAAAAGTTCCCAAGTGACTGTCACGGGGAAACAAAGGAAGAAAAGAAGAGGAAACAGCGAGTTGTGGGCCACCGTTGGTGGGCACTTGAATAGGAGCCCCGTGCTTGACACCACCGCCACTTTGAACAAAACCGAAGTCAAACGGCTATTTGTCAAGGGGTACGAATGCACACAAGTGGTGAGAACCTGGCTCTGCTGTAAAAACGTGTCAGGGACTTTTCTGTGGGGCTGTGCCGAGCCCCCTGATGGATCGTTGTACTCAGAGGACAGCATTGTGAGCAGCAATAATAAGACATCTGGTCCGTTCTCTTTCTGAAAGAGTATTTTGGCTCAACTGAAACCACGTGAGCAGCTCCTTGTACAATGCACAGACGCCAGTGTCTCATCACCACCGAACCGCAGCGCTGGGTCCATCCTCCCCCGCACCCAGCAGCATCCCAGCATCTCAGCCCCACCAGCCTGGCTCCACAACACGCAGCCGGCATCCGGTGTGCCCTTTGCATCTCTCTGTCTAGACAGCTATGAAAGCACCGACATTGCATCATCCGCCGCAGCCTTGATCACCCCACTGCATCCTTCCTTGCCAGTCTTAAAAGAGAATTCATGGAACGGTTTGGGTTGGAAAGGACCATTCAAGGTCATCTAGTCCAACCCCCCCTTCAGTGAGCAGGGACAGCTTCAATTAGAGCAGTTTGCTCAGAGCCCTGTCCAACCTCACCTGGAATGGTTCCAGGGATGGGGCATCTACCACCTCTTTGGGCAACATGGGACAGGGTCTCACTGCTTTCATTGTCTTGCCTGTTCCTCTTACGATGGGCCTCCACACAATGATCTATTTCCATAGATAGACTTGCCCCAGCAAAGGGACAACCTCTGAACAAGAAGACAGATAATCTCCCAGACATGATGCTCAGGACACCCACACAAGCTTATGCAGCACAGCCCCTCTGCATTAAATTCACCTGGAGCGTCATCTCCCAGTCAGAGAGGGAAGGACATCCAGCATTTGGGGAAGCTGACAGTGCAAACAGGCTACCCAGCCACAGGTAAACCTGCAGCTCCTGGGAAGCCACCTGCTCTCCTGCCCATCCACAGGCAGGACCCAAGGCACCCAGCTCACAGGCGCAGCCCCAGGGAAGCAGACATAAATTATCAAGCCTAATTTATGTAAAAAGGACTACGTTTCTATAGAGAGGTTCAGTTCTGAACACAGTTCATTTGAAAAAAATTAGAAAAAAATAGGGTAGAAAATAACTTCAGCAGACCACTCATGACACCCTTGAACCCTACAAGCGATGAGGGGAGCTAGGAGCTGGCCAGGGATGGACCCCAGACAAAAAGAAAATAAGAGAAATAGCAGCAAAGAAAGGATCAGCAAAGCAGAAGTAAAAAGAAGGATGAGTCTGTGCTTCAACTATTTCAAAACAGAGGCCCCACTTTCCAAATAATGTTTCACTGGGGGATGAAAGGAGGAGGTGTGGGGGGAGTAGGCTGGTTTTCATTTCATTTTCACTTTGAAAACACCGTTTTTCCACACACCCACTGAAGTGCAAACTTCCACCAAAGCCATTTAAAAAGAGAGCACACCTCAGAGCTGAAGTTTTCAAACCCACATCTGCTCAAATTTATAAAGCCATGGTTGAGGAAGTCCCCAGCAGCTCCTTGCTGAAGGAGCCATGAGCTGCAGTTCACAGCACAGCATCTGAAAACACCCCAGCACGGGGGGCACCAGGACCCCGTGAGATAGGACCCACCAGCTGAGAAGAAAGCTGTGGAGAGGACACAGAGACCAATTTCTTCTGCTCCAGCCTTTGGCATGGCCCACGCCAGTGCTGAGAAGAGATAAGAAGCTGTGGCTGCTGGGTGTGTGAGGGGTTGATAAATGGAGTGCTTGGTCACGCAGCTCCCAGCACTGACCTCCAACACCTCCGCAGCTGCTGGCTTGGCCAGAGAGCGTGAGGCTGCCCAATCTTTTCATCCTTTTGTAAGGAGCTGAGCAGCTCAGGCAGCCTCGGGCAGGACGTGGGTTTAATACTAAGAGGGACGTTGCCCATTGCTACATCTTTCCAGCTCCGCAACGGCCATGCCGGACTCCAGCTCGGTACCCGGGGCAGGCAGATGGCTTTGTACAAACAGCTCGTGGGGTTTGGAAACCTCCCTAAATTCCCCTGCCGGTGTGGCAGCAGCCTTCCCCCTGCCCGGCTGGCAGTTGGCACTGATAGTGCTGCGTGCCCCAAGAAGCTGCACACATGGAGACCCTTCATCTGCAGCTGCAAAGGGGCTGGGAGAGGAGGGACACAGCTCCAGGGACTGTTCCTGTGCTGGCAGCTGATGGCTGAGATGCCTAGGGGGAAGCAGATGCCCCCTTCTCAACGGCTGGGTGGGAATGCTGGCACCCAGAGCTGACAGTGCCTTTGCAGAGATGTGACCTGCTGGCTGGGTGCCTGCTGCCAACATCTGATGGCCTGACAAAGGAGCTGTGGAGGGGGGTCAGCTCTGGTGCACCCTGTGAGACTCCTCTGCCCACTAAGAAGAGCTAACAGGAGGGACATAAACCATCACCCATGTGGTGATCAGCTTCACCATCCTAAAAAGCCCTTCGCACACTGCTCAAGCTGGTGGCTCTTATGGGATTTCTTCTTTGGGTGTTCCTCTCCCCTAGCCCCTTTCGCAGTAGTGCAGCTGGCACTCAACATCTGAGTTTTTTGGCATCCCCAACTCCGTCACTTCCCAGCGTTCTCTGGTGATGGATCCAGCCAGCTCACCGGCACTCCAAATCTGCTCCCAGAGAAGCAGATGTGCCAGGCATCAAGCTGTCCCCCGCCACTGTGGGTCCTTCCCACGACCTGCACCTCCTCTTTCTAAAGACTCTGCCAATGTGACCACATGGGACAAGGACATGCAGACCCACCCAGTTCCCACCAATCCCACCACAGCTTACCTGGTGTGTCTGCAGCATTCTCGTCACCAGCTGTGGAGACCACTGTTCCAGAGTCATCCCAGCCTGCAAATGCACACACGGCCACCAGACCCCAGTTAGGTCACATTAGAGTGCAGCAGCTGCTCAAAGTGCTGCTCCTTTCCTGCAAATTTTAAGGTCTGTGGGTTTTGCAGTGCAAAGGAGTCCTTTGACATTCAGTTGAGTGTATCTAATCCAGCCTGTGAAGCAAACACACCACAGTCTTTAAATGCATCCAAGATAAAATCATGGAATGATTTGAGCTGGAAAGGACCTTTCAAGCTCGTCTAGTCCAAACCACCTGCAGTGAGGAGGGACATCTTCAACTAGAGCAGGTGCTCAGAGCCCTGTCCAACCTGACCTGGAATGTTTCCAGGGATGGGGCATCGACCACCTCTCTGGGCGAGCTGGGCCACCCTCACTGTAAACAACTTCTTCCTAATATCTAATCTAAATCTCGCCTCCTTCAGTTTGAAACTGTTACCCCTTATCTTATCACTACAAGCCCCTGTAAGAAGTCCCTCCCCAACTTTCTTCTAGGCCCCCTTTAGGTACTGAAAGGCCACAAGAGGGTCTCCCTGGAGCCTTCTCTTCTACAGGCTGAACAACGCCAACTCTCTCAGCCTGGTCTCACAGCAGAGGGGTTCCAGCCCTCAGATTAGTTAGAATGGCTCATAACTTTCCACTGGGCAGACCCAAAGAGGACAGCAATGCATCCCAGTCCACTCTGCTGCGGGTTTCCAAAAGCTGTGCAACACTGTGCTCATTTTTCAGAGTTGAATAAAGGCAAGGGGTCTGAGACACTTCTGGTGACCAGCTACCAAGGAGAGATGTGCCACTGCCTTTCTGCAGAGAGAAGGTCACTGTGGAAACATCTCATTGCCATCCTTTCAGCACCAGCCACCTCCAGCACTGATCTGCATGTGGAGAAGGGGGATATCACAGACCTCCCTCCCAAGGAAGCAGAGGCAGAAAGCTGAAGGGAAGGCTGGAGCAGGATCCCAGCTTCTGGTTAGAGGCACCCCTAAGCTTTCGATGTTATTTAACTCATTACTACTTCCCTTCCAGAAGAAGGAACACACCAATTGCCTGCACCACTCAATTCCTAATGCTCCCCAGTTCAGTTCAGACCACAAAGTCATCTTCTTCACAAGTTTATGTATAGCCTATGAATACATTTTGCTGAATTACGTGACTCCCACACTGCACTCAGAGCACCCTGCACACATTCCCACTGTTTGAAGGAGGAGATCACTGCTCTCTTTCCTTCTCACCAGAACACTGTGCCTCTGGTCTTCCCCTTTGCTCTTTGCCAGGTGCCAAGAAGGGCCCCAAAAGCCCTTTTTTTCCCTCCACACAAAGCTCCCTGCAGCTGCTGCACAGCAAGCTCAATGTGCTGGGCTGAGCAACCTACGGTTTCTAACCCGTGCCCTTGAAACCAGATGGCAAGCCAAAGTTTTCTCTGACAAGTGAAGGAATCAGAACTGACATGACTGGAAAAAACAAGCCCAATTCCTTTTGGCAGGATATTAATTTAGAAATCTCTGGTGCCGTCGCCCCAATTCACAATGAATTTGGATCCAAGCTTTCCTAGTGCCAGACGACACAGAGCTTTGACAGCAAAGGTAATTGGAGGAAATGGCTTTGTAATCTAGCTATTGTGCTGGCAAGATCCAGCTCTCCTACAGACCAAGGTTCGCTTCCTGGCATGGCTGAGTCATCATCTTTTATTTGTCCCCAGTGCCTCTTGACTTTCCCCTGCCTAGCAGGGATAGCACAGAGCCTTCAGAGCAGCATCAAGAGGTCTGGTAGGCATTCGAGCTTCTTCCCAGCCCAATGTGCAGCAGCAATGGGGTGACGAGCCCTGCCAGCTCAACAACTCCAAGTGTCCAAGGGACAAGGTGAAGAGCAGGCTTGAGCAAATCTCATGGTCTACACACCCCTCCTGCTGATGGAGCCAAGCTCCGCTGGCAGCATGGGCTTGTGCCGTGCCAGTAGCAGGAAGAAGAATGAGGGACATTCAGGTGGGAGAAATCCCACCCTGAGTGCCCCAGGGCCTCCATCCACTCCACATAAACAAGGAGGAGCGTAGGCAAGCCTGAACTGGAGCAGAGTTTGGACTAAAGCTTGTAACCACATCCATAGTTACATCCCAAAATGTCACACTCTTTGTCACACAAAGAGTCCCCTCTGTGGGGTTACCAGCCAGATACTGGTCCCAACAGTTGGATCATCCATTCTTATCCTTTGGACAAGCTGAGAGAGTTGGGGTTGTTCAGCCTAGAGAAGAGAAGGCTCCAGGGAGACCCTACTGTGGGCTTTCAGTATCTGAAGGGGGCCTACAAGAAAGCTGGGGAGGGACTTTTTACAAGGGCTTCTACTGACAGGATGAGGGGTAATGGCTTCAAACTGGAAGAGAGAAGATTTAGATTAGAAATTAGGGAGAATTTATTCGCTGTGAGGGTGGTGAGACACTGGCACAGGTTGCCCAGGGAAGTTGTGGATGCTCCACCCCTGGAAGTATTCAAGGCCAGGCTGCATATGGCTTTGAGCAACCTAGTCTAGTGGGAGGTGTCCCTGCCCATGGCAGGGGGGTTGGAACTAGATGATCTTTAAAGGTCCCTTCCAACCCAAACCATTCTATGCTTCTATGATTCTGAAAAAAGGTACTGTAGACACAGGCTGCACAAGGGGGTAAAAATAAGCATTGAAGGACAAAAGATTTCTGCCCTAGTCTCACCAGGAAAGAAGGGAAAAAAGAAAAGGGAGAAACAGGGTGGAGAGATTCCAAAACGCACTCTGTGCTGAGCTGAACAGCACTTGCCCAGAAATGTTCATGCACGCAGATCCCCAATCGTCATACGCAGCGTTTTCACGCTGCTGTAATAATAACAACCATTTTATTGACCCATATGTTCATGCCATTCCACTAACCACTTTGTTTTTCTAACTGCCATTATCTAGACTGGATGGTGAGCTGCTCTGGATGGATGTCAGATCCACTCCCAAGCTGCACCTCTGAGATCTGACCATTTGGCAGCTGGGGCAGCGTGAAACCCTACACCTGTCTGTTCTGCAGACCCTACCCATGGCCTGAAGTCCCCTTGGGGAGCCCTGTTAAAATGAGCTCTTGCCCTTCAGAAAGTTCCCCTCTATTTAAATGAACAACTCAGAGGATGGAGCATAGCAGCAGCCTAACGGACCTTGCTCTGTGAGTGTATCTTTTCTCTCCATGACCCGAGTCCCTGATGAAGCCAACACGAGCACACTGAGTGCGTATGAAGCCAGTAATTTTGTGGAGGAAGAGGGGAAGAGCTCAGTTATTTTTCTTCACCTGTTAGCAGAAAAATATTAGGACAGTGAACAGCTAACAATCACGTAGGAAGGCCTGGGAGAGCTCTTACCTACCTGCACGCAGATCTCTCATCCAGGATTCATTTATTCACGTACACTAGTGATCACGTTCGCTAGCTACTAAACCACAGAGATGGTTGGGTAGGGACATATTCAAAAGAGACCTGAAGTTATTGAGGGGGCTACTCTCCACTGCCAACACCACCTCTGGAAATAATGTAACTGAACCAGCAGACTAGTGTCTCAGAAGAAGAAATGTCATTTTCAGCAGCACCACCTAAAAAATCCAGCATTATCAAACAGATATGGCTCCCATCACCCTGAAAGGCAGGATACTCCCACCTCCTATCTGCAAACGCATCACTGTTATCAGAAATAGAAGGCACCTCTACTACACAAGTCTCAAAGGTCCAAATTCATCCTTACAGAATCATAGCATCATTTTGGTTGGCACAGACCTTCAAGACCATAAAGTCCAACTGTTAACCGAGCACTGCCAGGTCACCACTAAACCACGGCCTTCAGCATCACATCTGCACAGCTTTTCAATCTCTCCAGGGATGGGGACTCCACCACTGACCTGGGCAGCCTAGGTCAGGGCTCAACAACCCTTTTGGGGAAGATATTTTTCCTCACGTCCAACCTAAACCTCCCCTGGCACAACTTAAGGCCATTTCCTCTCATCCCATTGCTTGTTCCTTAATAGAAAAGACCAATCCCCCAACCTGGCTCCAATCTCCTTTCAGGGAGTTATCAAGAGTGAGAAGGTCTCCCTGAGCCTTCTTTTCTACAGGTTAAGCAGCCTCACTGGTGCAGCCTCCCCAGTGTCAAGTCCAGAGGAGTCAAGTCCAGTGTCAAGTCCATGGTCCCTGCCCTAGTCCTGCTGGCCACACTAGTGCTGATCCAAGCCAGGATGCTGGTGGCCTTCTTGGCCACCTGGGCCCACGCTGGCTCATCTTCAGCCAGCTGTTGACCAACACCCCCAGGTCATTTTCTGCTGGGCAGTTTCCAGCCACTCTTCCTCAAGCCTGGAGCACTGCAGGGCGTTGTTGTGACCCAAGTGCAGGATCCTGCACTTGGCCTTGTTGAACCTCATCCCATTGCTCTCGGTCCGCTGATCCAGCCTGGCCAGATCCCTCTATGTACTTTCTAACCTCAAGCAGATCAACACTTCTGCCTAGCTTGGTGTCATCTGCAAACTTACTGAGGGTGCCCCGATCCCCTTGTCCAGATCATTGATAAAGATATTAAACAGAATCCTTGGTGCGATCAACAAAGATGAGCTAGTGACACAGTATCTGGTACTGCAGCTTGTAACTGCCCATCACACCTGGCATTACCACTGAACAGTTTATGTGGAATGAAACCTGGGGGTCTCTAAACCTCCTGGAAAAAAGACTGCACAGAAAAATGGTATATTTTCCTGCTGGGTTTTATTCCACATCCCATTTTGCTGCTAATTCCCTCAGAAAGCTTTCCGAGTGCAGAGGATCGCCCGCATCTCGTTTAATTACTCAATAACTTAAACCGCCGGAGAAAACCTGCTTTAGCTATAATCGTTCTGAGCTCTGAAGAAATCCCATAGCCTGGTGGAAAATGTAGCTCTAATTTGTATGTTCCCCTTTAGCATTGTCTTATATCTCTTGCAACGACGCATATGTAGGTGAAGTACTGAGATTCACTTAGCTACCCTGAATGTGGCTCTTCCAGGGTCTGAAATGCAGAAGATATGTTGCCTGCCTCTACTTGTGGGGGTGCTAAGTGGAAGGTCCGGCAGGAAAGCAGACGCCTCTTGGGAGCCCTGCACCACTCTCCACCATCAGTTTCTAGAGGCAGCTCCAGGGCTCAGTGCTGCTCTAGGAAGGACCACACATACTCAGGCCGAAAGGAAAAAAAACACACATGAAGATCATGGAAGTCTCAGGGCAAGTAAATTACAGTTAATTGTGAGATATTTGATTGCAAGAAGCACCAGATGGCCAGCCATCTGGTTTTTATTATAAAATTAAACAAGATTAACCCAAACAGGATTTCCTCAGCATTCTTCTCTGACTGGCTCACAAACACATCTTCAACACCTACGCTACAGATACAGCACAATCAGAAGCTCTTCCTGACTTTCCCTGATGTACTTGGGCTAAATCCTCTGCTGAGTAATGCCCTTGCACGTAAAGATTTCCAGGGGATGGATCAATTAAGAGATGAGGGAAAGGTCAGTTCAAACAGAAGTAAAGTAACCCCAGCAGAACACCTTCCTTTTGCTCTGCTACAACACCAAACTCAGGTTTGAAGGGCCCAAGCCTCTGGGCAGGAGCAGACGTTGCCAAGGGCAACAGGTTGCCAGAGACAACCACAGCTGGGGTACCAACCTCTCCTGCCAGCCTCAGTACCTGGTCAGTTGGTGCTGTGATGGAAAGGGAGATAACAGCAAAAGCTGCAGAGAGCAGCCAGAGCCCCCATGCTCTGTCCATCTCCTCTCAAAGGCAGCAAGACCCTCTGACCTTCCAGTGATGGAGCCCTGGAACAGGCTGCCCAGAGAGGTTGTGGAGTCTCCTTCTCCAGGGAGATTCCAAACCCACCCGGACACGACCCTGGGCAACCTGCTTAAGTTACTCTTAGGGGGAGAGGTTTGGCCTTTCCTGCCATAGGGATGGTGATGGAGTGGGACTAAGGTGGGGATCACAGAATCACAGAATGGTGGGGGTTGGAAGGGAACACTGGAGATCATGTCATCCAACCTTCCTGCCAAAGCAGGGTCACCCAGAGCAGGGTGCCCAGGATCACATCCAGGCAGGTTTGGAATCTCTCCAGAGAAGGAGAATCCACAACCTCTCTGGGCAGCCTCTTCCAGGTTATGGCACTCTCACAGGAAAAAGGTTTTTCGTCCTGTTCAGATGGAACCTCTCGTGTCCCAGTTTCTGTCCATTGCTCCTTGTCCTGTCACTGGGCACCACCAAAAAGAGTCTGGCCCCATCCTCTTGACCCCTGCTCTTTAGATATTGATAAGCGTTGATAAGATAAGATTTATAAGCACTGACAAGTTGGCCTTGCAGGATCCACTAATCCAGGAAGTTTCCAGGCCTCAGCTACCAAACCTGCTCTGGGAGTCAGCTGCCTCTCACACTATCTCTGGAAGCTGGGCTGCCACCAAAGGGCCTTTCCAAGCCCACCGAGTCACGCTACACACACGTACAGGATGGGATCTGATCGCGCAGCTGAAGCCAGCTCAGTCCCCGTCCCTCTGCAAGCCTTTCTCATGTAGATCACACACGTCTTCATTTGTTCGAAGCAAATGGGTTGTGAACTGAACATAAAGGGTGTTCCAGGGGAGATGTCCCCAGGATATGGTGCATCCAGAAACTATCAATAATAGCCCACTGGCACCCTCCTATCTTACTACGTACAGGCAGACAACAGACCTGTTGGGAGTGTTTAATTATCTGTCAGCCGACAGACAATGGGCCAGGGCTCTAGCTCATGTAAACATGATTTTTTTTTTTTGTTTAGCTTTGAATATTTTCACTTTCAGGGCTACACTGGAAAGAAAAATGCCACAGTCATCTTTTTGGGACAGCAGCCAGCCAGGTCACTGCACCCCAGGCTGTTTGCCTCCCCATTGCTGCTACCAGGGGCTGGGAAACACACAGTGCATGATCCCGCTTGCACCCATTCACAGGTGACAGGGCTCCTCAAGGGACCATTCCTACAGCCACTGCCCCTTGGGCATCTTCTTGGAATGCGAAAGGAGCAACGCGTGGCTGAGTTTTGCCGGGCTACGCATCCGCAATCCAGAGACAAGCTGGTTTGCATCTGGACTCAGCTCTGGCCAAATACAAGAGACCTGGAAATCGAGTCTGATTCCCACCTTGTTCATCTCCAACCTTGCATTTGACTGATTCACGGTTATTTTGCATGCAAAGGCACACGCATCCTGCAGGATCACTGCGGCTTGGGCTGGAGTCTCTAACACACAACAGTTTCACTCCCCCCTCTACAATACCAAGGAAAATGAACCCAAAAGGCAGATGCTGACAGACCTGCAAACGCTGGATGATCTGGCTCAGCAGCCATAAGCAAAGGGGGGTCAGGCAGAGGAACTATCCCCTCCTTCCCGAACTGCAAGTCCCAGGCTAGAGGCAGCCCCTGGAGGCAGCCCAGCAGTCCAAACTGCCCATAACCCACTACACTTGGATGCTCCTTCCCCAACATCCACACCGGTTCTTCACTAGTGCTGCTCCTTGACAGAAATACAAGCTGCCTCCTGGACCGCTGCCTGGACAAAACCAGCTCTGTCCTACTAGTGAGCAACTTTGCATCCCCAGTGGTTTTAGGATGATGGACTGCACCAGGCACACCCCAGTGTAGTTCATCCAGGCTTTTACGTGTTCTGGAAACCATGTAACTTCTTCCATTTTGTGATATGGTCTGTCTTAAAAAAAAACAACCAAACAAAATGATCTCAAACATGATCACAACAACCTCCTGCAATGCTCCAGGCTTGAGGAAGAGTGGCTGGAAACTGCCCGGCAGAAAATGACCTGGGGGTGTTGGTGACAGACAGCTGAAGACAAGCAAGCATGTGCCCAGGTGGCCAAGAAGGCCACCAGCATCCTGGCTTGGATCAGCACTAGTGCGGCCAGCAGGACTAGGGCAGGAATCAACCCCATGGACTCAGCACTGGGGAGGACTCACCTCCAATCCTGGGTTCAGTTTTGGGCCCCTCACTCCAAGAAGGACATCAAGGGGCTGGAGCGTGTTCAGAGAAGGGCAACAAAGCTGGTGAAGGGTCTAGAGAGCAAGTCTTGTGAGGAGCAGCTGAGGGAACTGGGGTTGTTGAGCCTGGAGAAAAGGAGGCTCAGGGGAGACCTTCTCACTCTCCACAACTCCCTGAAAGGAGCATGGAGCAAGGTAGGGGCTGGTCTCTTCTCCCAAGGGACACGTGACAGGACAAGAGGAAATGGCCTCAAGTTGCACCAGGGGAGGTTTAGGTTGGACATGAGGAAAAATGTCTTCCTCGAAGGGGTTGTCAAGGCCTGGCCCGGGCTGCCCAGGGCAGTGGTGGAGTTCTCATCCCTGGAGGGGTTTAAAAGCTATGTAGACATGGTGCTGAGGGACATGGTTTAGTGGTCAATTTGGCAGTGCTGAGTTAAAAGTTGGACTTGATGATCTTAAAGTTCTCTTCCAGCCAAAACCATTCTATGATTTCATGATAAAAGCATGAACTGCAACCTGATCATGTTTCCAGTCAGTTCTTCTCTTCATCCTCCTGGAAGCCACCAAATGGAGATCGACTTACCCCCAACCACAGGCCATCCATTTCTCTCAGGCCAAAGCCCTCAGGCTTCCAGAAAGATAAAGACAGTTCTGCCCTCCATTCCTGGGTGCAGAGGAAGACACTAGTAAGATAAAACATGGTCCATGTATAGGCATATTCAGGGAATTAACTGAAAAGCTCTAAGAGGTCTTCTCGTCTTCTCCCCTTGCTTTTTCCACAAGAGTGAGCCAGGCTTGCTTCAATGTGGACCAAATTATTTGGTTTTCCACAGTTTTATTCTCAGAAGGCACTGTTCCACTCTGAGCTAGTATTTCTCCAAAAGAACTCAGTCCAAGGCAGACACCTCAGCTGGAAAACTCCAGTCTCAACAGGCAAAGGTACGTGCGACTGAGAAGAGCATCTTAAGAAGGAGTGGGGAATTACCATATGAGCACTGCTATACTACACAGTTAAAAAGCATAGCTTAAAAAGCCAGATTTTACATGAAGGGAACAGATGCTCTGAGAAGAGCCCTGTGCAAAACGTTTCCTTTGCCAAGAGAGTAAAAGGAAACCTACTTTAGCTGAAGAAATCAGCTTCTACAGGGAAGCCCAAGTAAATGAGGTATAAAACTAAATTCAGAGCATTTCCACTACTTTCTTGTCTTTCCAGCAGAGCATCTGCTGGGCTGGGCTTTCTCTGACAGTCACTCCTCCACAGCCAGCTAGGGAGATGCTCCGGGAGGTGGAAGCATATACAAAATGAATTTTAAAAAACAAAAGCAGTTTTTTAAAAAATTAAAAGCTTTAAAAATATTATTTATCTATGCTGTCTACTTTATCTAACCAGATGCTTCCAAAGGTCTGGCATTAGAGGGAAACCTGTAATTGTATCCCATGATATATTAGGCTTCCACAGAAACAACTGGCTGCTGTTGCAGCCAGGGTGGGAAAAAGAAGTGTATTACACTATAAAACAAAAGAGACTTCCAATAGCTACAGTATTATCTCAGAGGAGTTTCATAAGAAGCCAGTTCAGTCTGTCAACTGCAGATTGGAAGTGGGTTGCGTGTAACCCTGGTTCTCATGAGCTGTCTGGGGAATGTGCTTCCTGGGATGCTTTCTACCAAGAGAAGAGAACTTCGCATCCCGGTTGAATAACGGAGCGCGAATGGGAAGCCCCTGTCCAAGCAGGTATCATCTACCAAGGGGCTTTCAGACAGGTGGGAAAGAATTGGACTCTACCAGATCATAGGTTGATGCCAATAACAGGTGTGTAACTCCTGTGTCCTCTCGCAGTGTTGGATAGCACAGGGACCACAGTGCGTGTCTTTTATCAGCTGGCTACGTGCGATGCACAAACACCATTGGCAAAACCAGCGCTGATACAACTGAGGAAAACCAGATATGCTCTCAGCCTGAAGAATGGCTCATCTGTTTTTTGCCCAAATCTATCAGCTAATCTAACAGGAGATATTGCTTCCTACAAACCTCGCCTTGCTTGTGGGAGCGCTGCAGGCAGCAAGACCATCAGTGCAGTAGGGAGGGAGCTGGCTTGAAACACACATCACTCTTGCTCCTGCAGTTACAAAACGGCTTTTACAAAGCATCGTCGTTTATGCATGTTTGTGAAGGATCCAGAGAAATGACCCTCAACAGGAAGGGACCCGCAGGGGAGATGAGTGGAGAAAGTGGTGCTCGCTACCAGCCCTGCTGTTAGGATTTCAGGTGCCTGCTCGTGCAGAGCTCTCCCTGCAGCACCAGAGATAGGACAGAGTAATGTTCCCAGCTGCAAAGCAGAGATAAGGCCCCTGGGACTAATGGAAACACAGAGCATGAATCAGCCCCAAGTCTGCAGGGAGTGAAGGAGACCTCAGGAGGCAGAAGGAGAGTACAGTCAAGCCCATTCAGCAGAACACCTCGGATGAGTTTTATCTATCCTGATGAATAAAGCGCTGGTTATCAGCAGATGCTGCTGGTAAAAATGGTGCCAAACCCTACAACTTCAACATGGGCTACTTGGCTCTCCCATCCTCAGCCCCTGGCACATGAACAACCAGACAGAGAGGCTGTGCACTTGAAAAAGCTCAAACACCACCTCAGCTGACTCAAAACCAGAACTGACCACATTTCTGATTAAGATGGCAGCTTAACTTGTATCATACAGCAGCAAAGGGCAAAAAAGCCTCCTTACCTGTGAACCACACAGGTCCTGGAAACAGTCTGTGGCTTTGGTCTTCCCCATCAGTTGTCTCCAGGCACCTTCTCCTATGAGGCATGGGATGATGGGTGACCTCGGAATCTTGTTTTGAACTTCTCTCCCTTGCTGTCTTCCTCTAATGCATAACTCCAGCTGTCAATCAAAGGGGGAAAGGTGATAAATCAGGTAACAATGACTCCAGCCCCAGGACTAGCTCAATACATTATGGCATGTGTAAATATATATATATAGTTCAAATAGTATAAAGAAGCCAACTTCAGCAAGTACTAGCGGTCTCTTTTATCAAAGTCCATACAATTCTTCTTAATCATTGCTGCTACCTTGGTACGTCAGACTGAAACCTCATAATGCCAACCACACAAGCTTCAAGAGAACTCACCGTACTTTTGCCAGATGCCCCAACTTTTTGAACAGCTGAAGACTACAAAAGGTCACAGAGAACCCCTTGAAAGTCCCAGGGTCTGATCACGATTAAGTCAGGATTAGCTGAGCAGAGATCAGCTGCTCTTTGTCAATGACACTCCATCAGCTTAGCCAGGCCAAGGCTGCTTGCCCAGGATGTTAGCCAGGAGCACCACTTGTAAATCAGGAGTGGACATCCCTTGATGGACATGATGAGCCACTGATCTACAGGATGTCCCACTATCCACAGGAGCCACCTCTACACTGGAATAGCACTCAACACATGGAAGTGGATCAGAAGATGCATGGCCAAAGGGAAGGACCCTTCAAGTCAGGGCTACTTTCCAGACAATGCTAAATCATCACCAAAATTTGACTCACAATCCCAAGCATTTGCTTTCTTATATATTCTGCAGAACAACAATTCATCTTTGGGGCTACAGCATCTCCAAAGGCATCTTTGCCTGTGCAGGCTTTCCTTACAAGCAACAAAGGCAACTCTAATGGGAAGCAGCCTCCCCTTCCCCCAGACACCTCCCAGGTCCAACACACATTGCAGAAAAAAAGCTGCTGGTCTTGCAGAGGGGAATCAAGAAGCATTATAGAAAGAAATCCAGGCCAGGAGGTACCTGGGACTTTCTCACTGACATAAGATAAAAGAGGTTGCTATCAAGAACAACTGCAAATTGCAGGGAGAACACTACATGTACAGCAGCACATACCTGCCCCTGCAAGTAAATCTCATTTACTGCCACTGAACTACCTGGACCAGACTTTCCAGTCACATAAAGGAGTATAACCCAGTGATGCTGATGGACGCCCTGCAATTTATACCTGGAAACGCTCTTAACCCTTACACAAACAGCACCAAGGGCTGAATCCATTTTGAAGAGTGGATTTTCAGCTTTACAATAGCAAATCTACCCAAGGAAAGTGTGAAACTTCTGCAAGCCTACAAATTCAGGGGAGTTGCGGAGCTGAACGTGTCTCCAGGTCTGTTTTTTGTTCTTTTTTAATCATTTTCACAGGCCTTTGCACTTTTGAATTCCAGCCTGACTGGAAGCAGCAAATGCTGGAAACCTGGCAAAGCTTTCCAAGTGTGAAGCCGCCCTCCCTGGAGAAGGTTTAATGCACTACAGGCTTGCATCCAGCCTTTCAGGGGCAGAGCCATGCAGTCACCCCTCTCAGACGCTCAAGATGTTCACCCATTGGAGTTTCCAACCTGAAACATGGGCTTTCACCCTGAAGCATCTTTTGCAGAAGCAGGACCACGAGATCACTGGGTGCAAAGGAGTGATGGGGCTGACAGGCCGAGCTGAGGTGGTGTGCAGACAACAGCTTGTGACAGCAAGCCATCACAGCTGCTGATGTTTTTCTCACTAAACACACACTTTTCATCCTTTCCCAGGGATCTCCTGGGCTCCATCACCCTCATCTCATTATTAGATTAAACAAACAATGCCTGCCGTTCACCTCCGCAGAAAGACACAACTCTCCGGCAAGGTTTAGAAAGCCTTGAGTGATGCCAAAATCAAATACGTAGAGCAAAGCTGCCTCTCAGCCAAGAGAGCTGGAGCGTGCACAGGGAAGAGCCTCCCTCTTTCTCTCTCTCTTTGCTGTTTTATTCTCCAGACTTACAATAAGTGCTATTCTCTCCTGGAAAGAGGAATCCAAAACACTCCAGCTTTCTATTGAGTCACTGCAAAGGGAAGGTATAGATTCTCCTCCTCCACCGGCCAACTTCCCACTAAAGCAGGCACCTCGGGCCCATGATGAACCGGTGGAGCTGAACCAAGAGGAAGCAGCAGCCAGTGGCTCTCGGAAGCTTGCAGAATCGGCATTTCCAACTGACTGCCTCCCTCGCTCCTTTGAACCCCTCAACCAAAAACAGCGCATTCACTGGGCCAGACGGGAGAGGAAATGAGAAGAAAAACTTTCTTTCCATCACTATTCTTCTTTATAAAGCTGCCACCCCTGCTTCCCACCAAAGCACCAGGGCAACCTTGAAATTTAAGCCAGCCATTGGAACTGGTTGGCTGGGTTAGAGAAAAGAATCATAGAATCATGGAACCATTTGGTTGGAAAAGACCTTCAGGATCTTCAAGTCCAACCAGCACTGCCAGGTCACCACTAAACCATGGCCCTCAAACACACTTACACGGCTTTTAGATTCCTCCAGGGACGGGGGCTCCACCACTGCCCTGGGCAGCCCGGGCCAGGCCTTGACAGCCCCTTCGGGGAAGACATTTTTCCTCATGTCCAACCTAAACCTCCCCTGGTGCAACCTGAGGCCATTTCCTCTTGTTCTGTCACGTGTCCCTTGGGAGAAGAGACCAACCCCTACCTTGCTCCACGCTCCTTTCAGGGAGTTGTGGAGAGTGAGAAGGTCTCCCCTGAACCTCCTTTTCTCCAGGCTAAACAACCCCAGTTCCCTCAGGTGCTCCTCACAAGACTTGCTCTCTAGACCCTTCACCAGCTTTGTTGCCCTTCTCTGAACACGCTCCAGCCCCTGAATGTCCTTCTTGGAGTGAGGGGCCCAAAACTGCACCCAGGATTTGAGGTGTGTCCTCCCCAGTGCTGAGTCCATGGGGTTGATTCCTGCCCTAGTCCTGCTGGCCACACTAGTGCTGATCCAAGCCAGGATGCTGGTGGCCTCCTTGGCCACCTGGGCACACCGTGCCATGGATAATCCTGATCTGAGCAAATCCACTTTGCCCTCTCGCTACCCAGGACAGCAAGTGACAATGAGGCTGCAGTGGGGTGCCTGGAGGAAGGGAGATTCCAGCTCACTGTTCCTGGGACCAGAAATCTGACCTTCCTTCCCTCTGAATGCCTTCTGCTCTCTGGAAATAGCATCCCATAGACCTAAACCAAAGAAGCCTTCAGCAGACACTGTTTACGGACAGCCCAGGTTATGCCTTAGTCTCAGTCTGGGACCCCCCACCAACCTTAGCACACCAGGCAAGTGCTGGCACCAGCAAGGTTCCCCCATCTTGAAGCCCACCTTGCTCAACTTCAACAGGGTTGGGACATGAGCTCCATGGGTTAGGCATTGCCTCTAGCTCTATTTGCGCAGCCTGGCTTGATGGTTTCACTCTCCTGCAACTCCTACAACCCAAGTCCTAAATAACAAGGATATTCAAGGGTTTTACCAAGACCCATGGCATCGCCGCGTTGATACGGAGCTGATGGGAACAGATCCTGGCAAGCTGGTGGTGATGGTAACCCTGAGATGTAGATAGACCCACCCTGACGCAAGATGACCGTGACTTTGGCTTATTGTGCATCCCGGTTCCCCGCTGCAGAAGAATAAATGTGCCTGTAGGTGGCCCAGAAACACTGACTTATTAAAACGAAAAAGGGAGGGAAAAAAAAAAAAGAATGAATGCAGCGTCTGTCATCCTTCTGAGGAATTGTTATTTTTTTTGTGCGTGTACTTGGTGCTTGTTTTCCAAAGATCTACATTTTTGTGTGTGTGTCATTCGCTTTTCATGCATTTTGAGACCTTGGAGCTTAGAAATTCAAAACACTTGTCAGTCACGTCAATCCTTCTGGACAAAACAGAGCTGCCACTTGGATGGATTAAAAAACAGAACAAAACAAAACAACAAACAAAATGCACTTTTCTATCACGCTGTGACTCGGTCACTTCTCTCAATGCAAGCAAGACAATGTCTCAAGAAAGCAAAAAGAAAGATTTGAGTTTTCATACTCCTCGGTGGAACTAAATTGATTAAGGTCATTTCCTAGGTAGGTTCGAAATCTTCTGCAACAATTTTTTCTGAGAAGAAAAAGAAAAGTGTCCCCCAAAAAAGGGAAAAGTCACTACTGCAAAAACATTAAATCTGCTTGGGTAACTCAGAATATATGTTGGCAAGGCAACATATCGCAGCTTGAACAGTAAACCTGCTATGTCAGAGGCTCTGCGACATATGAAAGAGACTTGGGTTTCAATATATCATGCTGAATTTACTTCTTTTCAGCCTTTCACGGCAAAGTATTTGATGTCTACCCTTTCACTGCTGCAATCGATAGGGTGACCTGACTTAAAAGTTTCCTGACCTTTGCTGTTGTCAGCATTGTTCTGTTTAAATGTAATTTAACTCTTTTTTTCTTTAGTCTGGAAATAGCACTGTACAGACAGCAAACACGAGAGGGGTTTGGGGTTTTTTACCCCCTTAACCTCGAGGTGAGAGGCAAAACCATCCATCACCAGAGTTGGCTTAAAACCAGCTGATGTCAAGAAGCGTACAATGTACAGCAGCCCAGATCCTCTGCTGAAGTGGATCTGTTGAGTTGCACTGGTTTCATACTTCACTTTGGAGCTAAGCCCACAGACATCTGCTGAGGGGCCTGTTGGTTTCCCAGCACTTTCTTGTAAAGATATAGATGCACCTGCTCGGTAAGGAAAAGAACCAGAAAGGCCTTATTCTGATGCTCTCAATCCAGTGCTGAAGAGCATCCTGCTCAATATTTCAGCCATCGGATTGAGAGGTCTCCCTAGATTCACAGCACCACTGGGATGTTGGTATCCCTTTGGTACTATGAAGTTATAACATTTCCAGGATAGAGACCTTTAGCTAAGGCCTTGTACGTATTCTGTGTAATCCAAGAAACTCAAATAGATCAAGACTTAAATGAAAAAAAGTGAATTCTTTTCAAACAGTGTCTACCAAAATGGAAGGCGACTGATTTTTTATCTCGAGACAGTGGGTGTTGGAAGAGTCAGCCACGTGCTTTAGGGCTACAGCTGGATTATCCATCAGAGGATCTTTGTGAGCCTGGTTTGGATCATTTTATAACCCTGTAACACAAGTGCTTTTGCAAAAGCAAACTCACATCGTTATTATCTGCTGTGTTGCTATTATTACGTCTCTGTGTTATGGCTGTGCATGGGTATTACATTGTATTAGTGATGCAGACATGCACATCTGCACCCACACCCATACATTTGCAGAGGATTATGGCTAAAATTCCTGATCCTACTTATAAAAAGCCCTATAAGTCGTGGATAGCTCCCTTTAAATCAGCAGCATTATCCTACTGTAAACCCAGGGTGTAAGTCAGAGCAGACTCTGACTCAGATGCTCTTCAGCCGCACACTGTAATGAAGTGGGGAGGCTAAAAGCAAATCCTGGGCTACACAGACATCACTTTCCTCAAAACCCACTCGCATCGCGTCATGCCCTACACTCCATCCCCCCTCAAAGCACCAGCCCACTTATTCTCACCAAGAAGCTCTCTGAAACAGATTAAGACCTGGCTTTGGCAGCACTGCCACTGCTGCCACGTGCTTCAATATTGCTCACAGCTGAGTTATTTCTTGCTTCTTAGGAACTTTAAAGGGCTTTTATGCTCAGTGAACTCATGAAAGGCTCGTATCTAAAGTCAGCCGCATTGAAACAATGACTTAGCCAAAGGAGAAGCAGGCCAGTTAGGCCTTTCTTACGATACATTACCTAGATGGTTGCCAGAGGAGCTGATTTAAAGTCACTGTGCTACACCTGAATGTCGTTTATGGCTCATAAAAGGAAATCTGTGTTTAAAGTAACCATAAAGCAGGACTGCACTTTTTATATATATATATAAAAACCCCATAATTCCTGTCTCAGAGAGCAGCTGTATTTTTATTTGCTCAGTGCCTGCCTCCGAGGCACGTGGAGTCTGACAGCACTGGGATGCTTTCAGCCCTAGAGCCCAGGAGTTAGGCAGGAGGATCTGCTCCAGTGTGGAATATGTTCGATTTTTACCTCATTTTCCCACCAAAGCCTTAACACAGTGAAGGGTCTTAAAAAGGCAAGACCTGAACCTCCATGTACACATGTAGCTGTCAAGAGAACAACAGGAGAAATGAAGGCTCAGGAGAGACCTTGCTCTTGACAGCTCCCTGAAAGGAGGCTGGAGCCAGGTGGGAGTCAGTCTCTTTTCCCAAGGAACAAGTGATAGGACAAGAGGAATGGGGCACTGGGCCTGCCCCAAAGCCACAGCTCTGCAGCGAGAAGCAGCAGGTACCTTTTGCAACACCCCCATCTCCAGGGTCAGGACATTTGGTTAAACAAGGTGACAGCTGCCATCACATCAATCAGTAAGTCACAGTCTGAGAACTGTGGACATGTATTTTCACTCACTGATAAATTCCTTCATAGTATCAGACTCTAAGGGGTCCAAACTCACTTTTTTGGTCTCAGTTCAAATACCAGCTGGGGTGTTGTGGCACACACAGCCATGAGGCAAGCCTCCTGCAACGTGTACGTATGGTTTTTCTTATTATACCTCTACCAAACTTCAATTTTTGAGTTTTTCTTCACAGAAACAAGTCCTAATATGATATATGCAACAACGAGAGACAAACTCTATCCTTCTGTCTCTCTGCACTGTTCTTCCCTTCACCAATTTCCCATCATCTGCCCACTACCACCCTTCTCAAAGTCACAGCCACCTCAGGGTCACCCACCTCCATAAAAGCAGTGCCAGTGCCTAGAGAGAACCTCATGCATCCATCCCAAGTCACAGTGCTGCTGGTGAGGGTGAGGTGCTGCCTCCCAGTGCCACCTCTCCTTACACAGAATCACAGAATAGTAGGGGTTAGAAGGGACCTCTGGAGATCATCTCATCCAACACCCCCCTGCTAAAGCAGGGTCACCCAGAACAGATTGCACAGGACCATGTCCAGGCAGGTTTGGAATCTCTCTGGAGAGGAAGACTCCACAACCTCTCTGGGCAGCCTGGGCCAGGCTCTGGCACCCTCACAGGAAAGAAGTTTTTCCTCCTGTTCAGATGGAACCTCCTGGGTTCCAGTTTGTGCCCGTTGCCCCTTGTTCTGTTGCTGGGCACCACTGAAGAGTCTGGTCCCACCTTCTTGAGGCCCGAAGGCCCTTTAGCTATTGCTAAGCATTGACCAGATCCCCTCTCAGTCTTCTCTTCTCCAGGCTAAACAGCCCCAGGGCTCTCTGCCTTTCCTTGTAAGAAAGATCTTAATCTTTTAAGGGTTCCAGCCCCTTAATCATCCTTGTAGCCTCTACTGGACTCTCTCCAGTAGTTGCCTGTCTCTCTTGAACTGGAGAGCCCAAAATGGTCCCAAGAGTGACCAAGGAGACAAGGAAGGCACTCAGCCCCTGGTGTTCCTATCCAAGGAGCTGGAAAGCACCCCCACACGTGCGATGCTACAGCTGTTGACAGCAAGGGTCATGGTCCCGACCTTTACCTGCTCTCTCAGTTTGACCTCGTTTTTAGAAAAGGCACCACAATTCACCTCCCCAAGGAAGCAGCCTGGAGACTTTATTGGTCTTGTCTATGCAGCAGGTCTGCAGGACCTCCTTCACAATTTGCACCGCCTGAGATGTCTCTGTGGCTGATGTTGCACTGCAAGTACCAAACTGCTGAGAGAGAAAAAATAAAATAAAATAGTGAGCTTCTGCCCGCTCAAACCTCCAAAGCAGCTACAGCATCATGTGGAAACAACACACTGCCTGAGGCAGAACCTGAACTGAAATAGTTACACTGCTATAAACTGAGCAGTACCCTGCAGGGAGCGCAGGATACCAGAGCCATACCCAGCACCTCTGGTGAGGACACACAGCTCCATCCATATGGGTGCTGGGGAATGGGAAGCGATGCCCAGTTCAGTCAGGAACATTAGTTTCTCAATATTAACACACTGCCTCCAATTTTAACCATCAGTGTGAGGGATGCTGCACTTGTAGTTCACCAGTAATTTAGAAGAGGCTCCAGGGAAGCTCAAAATACCCTTCTCTTATGAGAAGCATCAGCACAAAAAGTTCTACTTGTGTATGGACGTTGCGACAGCCCCTCTCTGCAACCGGCTCCTCCATTTGGGAATTTAACAGGAATTTGAGCATAGCCTCCATCGCAAAGCAGCTCGCACTGAGCCAGAGCTGCAGAACACACAGACCAGACACAGCGAGTCAGTGACGGCTGTCAGACATCATTGATTTGACATTAGTTACCTCACCTCGAGATGAAGGTGACCATGATTCGCTGCCTTAAAGATCTACTTCCCACACCTCACAGCGGGCAAGTCATGCTCCCGCACCCTGACAATCCAGCATTGCAAATTCCACGCAAACCACAGCAAAGAGAAGAGATAAAAAGGGATTTAATGCTGTCAGGACAGCTGACCCCCCAATCCCATCACAAGCCAAAAGCGCAAAGGACTGAACCTGGATTAGTCCAAATATCCACTCCATCTGCCTACGCCCGTATTTTTCTTCCACGTGTTTATTTCTAAGCTACAAATACAGCCTTTCATCACTCCCAACAGCTTCCACCTTATAAATCCATCAGCTTTACCTTCCTGAACAGCAGAGCCTTCCGCAGAGCAGAGCTGCTCCTCCCACCCCCTCCCCTCTCACCACCCACATCTCACATTCCTCCATTCAATGGTTTCTCCCCACCACCACCAAACACCAGGAAAACGCAGACCGACCTGTTTGCTCCTGCACCAAACAAAGGAGAGAAGGTGGATTTGGGATTTCTTCTTTTGGGCTTTTTCCTCCCTAAGGAGGAGGAGAAGGAGGATAGCAAGTCAAACCAGTGCTAGGGATAGATTATTTATTTTTTTTTCCCCAGATCTTTATTTTACAAAAATAACTTACAAATAGAGACAACTCTCAGAAGCAAGATCATTCATTCTGTGCATAAGGATACAGCTTTGTGAAGCAGGGATGTAGGAGTTAACAACTCTTACAATACTCTGTTTTAACACAGTGGCAACTATATTACACTACATACATTTCATGCTCCAGACACGTGGGTGTGACCACCACAAAGCTACAGTCCATGAGGTGTGTTGGCCAGGCAGGATGCACCTAAGAGATCATTTCCATTCTGTTCTTTATCAGTGTCCTCTTACCTGCGAGAGTTGAAACCACATGGCAGCCTAACACTCAGACTACAGCACTCTGGATACACTCATCAGCGATATACTTAAAATAAGTGATAAAAATAGATTTTGCTTTCAAATACAATTGTATAAGGTACACCAAGAGCCAGAAAATAAAGTCTTGAGCTTTTAAATACAACACACTATATATATAAACATATACAAGGAGACAAGAGGGAACCTACATGTGGAGGAAGACACTTATCCAGGAACTGCACGTTATCTATGCTACACAACGGCTCCAGCTGCTACTAAGTCATTGCTATTTGCATAGTGGCGGTGTTGAGAAAGTCCAGACTGGGCAAGGAGGAGATCAAACAAACCACATCCACAAAAGGCTTAATTTTGGTACCACTTCCATTTTGCACCCGAATCTACTTCTTAAATTACAATTTGCTATTTCTCTTTTGTAGGCTGGAATTCATGCCCCGTTCATAACAAGCACAGGGAAAGGGGTATAAAAATCAACAACAACAACAACAAAAAGCACAACACACAACAAACAAAGGTCAGAGAGTCAAGAAAGTTTCTTTATGGGGTTGCAGTCATTTGGCATTTTGCTCCAGAGCGGAATATTCTGCTTCGGACACTCTGGAAGCATCGATAAGTTTAGTGAGACCAGTTTTGGCCGAGTACTTGAAAATAAAGGCTTTCATGAGCTCATATCTGTAGTTGCGGTTAATGAAGCTGTACAGGATGGGGTTGACGCAGCAATGGACTAGGGAGAAACACTGAGTGATGTGAAGAGTGGCGTATAAGAAGTTCTCCATCTGACAACTGAAAGGTATGAAATGAAGGCTGTAGAAGATGTCCAGCAGGACAGCTACGTGGTAGGGTAGCCAGCAGACGAGAAACACAACAACATAGGAGAAAATGATCTTCCCATTGCTCTTCCTCTCTTGGTCGCTGGAGGTGGAGATGGTCTTCGCAAGGAGGAAATAAAAGAGAGCAATGACGGGAAAAGGGATAAGAAAGCCCAGTACAATGGAGATGAGCTCCATGCCAATCAACCACTCTTTGAAGCTCTCCTCTGGATAGACAGGGCGGCAATAGGTTTCGTTGTTGGAAGAGACTGTCTTGAGATAATAGGTGTCTGGGAGAGAGGCAGAGAAGGCAAGAAGCCACACTAAGATGCAGATGCAGCGCCGGATTATCTTCTTTTTGCGATTGCTGGAATTTGTGAAATAGGCAACTGAGAGGTAGCGGTCCACGCTCATGCAAGCCAGGAAGAAGATACTGCTGTACAAGTTGATGGAAAATATCAGGTGAGTTATCTTGCATGTGATTTCTCCCATATGCCACTGGTTATGCTGGACAAGGGAGACAACCCACACTGGAAGGGTGATGACAACGCACAGATCAGCAATAGCCAAATTGAAGATGTAGAGGTGGGTTTCATAGCCAGTCATTTTGGCTTGAAGGTTGACCCACACCACAACTGAGTTGGCCACCAGCCCTATGACAAAGATAAAGATGTAGAAGAAGGACAGGGTGTAGAGCAGGGCGCTTTTGTTGAGCGTGCCGGGGCATGTTGTTGCATCAACCGTGATGCAGTCACCATTGTTGCATGTCCAGTTGATCTCCGTCAAGTTGGCTGTTTCCAGAAAATCAAGGATGGAAGTCAAATCAAGCGCACTCATGTTCACTCAGTTTGGAGTTCCAGTGACCTACAGGGCAAAACAGGACCAAAAGAAACAACCTAAGTTAACAGAGAGACTTCTGCTGCCATCTTCATACCACAAAGCACACACAGGACCGACCTACTGTTTGAGTAACGTCTTACTCTCGCAAGGCACTTTCCATTAAAGAGATCCGTGGAGTAAAACAACCAGTGCAGACACATAGCAAAAACTCATCTGGTCACTGAGAGGGGAAGGGCACCAGCTTTCAGTGCGATTTTTTGGTTATCTTGCAGCTCACATCTGACATCATCAGATTGGCTATCGTCCTCGGGTGTGAAATCCGCAAAGCGCGCTGTCGCCAAATAAATGTCAGGCGACTAAATCTGTCTTCTCCAGCATAAATGATGACACTATCGCTTTCAGCTGGGGAATCTTTAAAGTCATTTTATCTGAACTCCCTCAAGTACCGTAGAATTGATCTGGCTGATACACAGTACCGTAAAACATTTGCCACAAGCTCTGGACAGCATCTTGTCAAGCCCAGCTCCAGCTGCATGAAGCAGAAATGAGAAACTAAGGGGCTTTGTACCCTCATCCAATTTTAAATTTAAATCCTGCTCTGTCCTTCCCCTTTCTCTTGAATCCTATTTTACAAAGCATCCCCTGCGTTTAACGATTATCATGTAGCTTTGAGAAAGGAAAAAAAAAAAAAGCCAGAGCTTGACCACTGAGTAGATCTGCTGGGCTTAAGTTTTCTTTTTAGGAGAGCACTTTGATTTACAAAACACTCCCCCCATCACAGCTGGCTCCACAACAACTGCTTCCTCCTCACCCTTTTGCTTTTCTACATTTACTCTTCTCGCCTCTCCAGTGTCTTCTTCCACCGGCAGGCAGCAGACAAAGCAAGGGGCTCCTCAGTAACTTCCTCACCAGCAGAAGGAAGGGCCCCAGCAGACCCAAACAGCTTACAAAAAACCCAAAGCCAGGCTGCTAATTACCGTTGAGCTTTTGAGGCAGCATAAAAATGTTGCCTTCCCCGCTGAGAGTCTCCCACCCCACAGGGCCAACAGCACCACCCATGGCAGTAGCCAGCTACCTTGACCTGTGACCTCCATGCTTCAGCCAAGCAAGTTTTGGAGCCCTGTGTCCGCAGGCTCCAAAATAAAGGGGCACATGGGGCATACCAAAATAAAGACAGAGAGGTGGGTTTCTAAGGGATGGACCTCATCTCATTCCCCCATGGCTTCACTTGAGCTGGGGCATCAGCCCATCTGTAGTCCCCATTGTGGACATTTCTAGCATCCTGAATAGTGGCCACCTTGTTCTTTCCCATGCCCCAGCCCCAGCAGTAAGAGGTACCCCGCAGATGCCATCTCAGCCCTGGGGGCAACACCAGCATGAGCCAGCAGCTGGAAAGAACAACAAGGTGGGGAACAATTCTGTGGCCACCAGTATCTCTGAACACCCTCAACCCCACCACTGGACCTCTTGGTGGGGCTTGGATGGGGAAAGCAAGTAGGGAAGAGCCCAGGCATGCTCCCATGCTGAGCATCCTCTTCTCACCACTGCTCCCCAAAAAGGGATGTTAGTTGACAATGCAGCTCTCGCTTCTCCATCAGCATAATTGGTTCTTCCCAAACCCCCAGCCCTCCTCGCCTGCCAGGGATACAGGCTACAGAAAGGAAGGGAGATAAGGGGAGGAGATTACCCGGGAGAACTCAAGGCACTATTGTCCCAGTGGAGGGGAAACTAGCGGCACTAACAATGAGGGAAGCTGTGCACGCATCCAGGGGAGATCCAATCTCTCCACAAACAAGGCCCCTTGAGGAGATCTAGGCTATCGCTTCAAACCTAGGCTGCCTTCCAGGCTTTCATCCAGCTGAAAGGCGGGAGTTGAGATTCAAACCAAGTTCTGCACTGATTTGGCTAAAACACTAGCTGAAGAGGGAGCTGAGGCAGTGTCCTGGGACAGATGATCCCCCATCTCCAGCTCAGGAGAGCAGAGCATGATTTAACCCATGTCCACACAGGGTAGAAGGGCTAGTCCTGTCCCCACAGAGGTGTGGGCCACCCTCAAGCTGCCTGTAACCACCCAGGGTGGCAAATGGGAAAGAGGGATGAATCTTCTCCTAGACCTCAGCCAGGGTCCCACCACTACCGCTGTCCCCAGCGCAAATGCTTTTCAAAGCCTTTCAAGTGCAGGGAGAAACAGCACCATTCCCAAGTCCCTGTATCTCAAAACCCCACAGCAACCAAAGCAAACTCCCTAGAAGCCACACAACTCCTAGCCCCGTGGCACGGGCCACAATCTCCTGCAGGTATTTGTGGACAGCGAGGTGAGCAGAGCAGGAGGAACATCAGGCTACACTTGCAACACCCCACAGAATTAGAATGGCTTGGCCTGAGCATCTTCTGGGAAGGCACATAATTCAACAATGGGAGTGGGCTCATTCCACATCTCAAGACCCCAACTCAAGTCAACCTCCAGGACAGGGCTGTGACCATCCACCGCCAAGCCTCCAGCATGCCTCCTAACAGAAAAGGAACTCTGACCTGGATGTGGGGTGTCAGATTGTTGGTGCTGACAGAAAGGGTGAACAAGGAGGGAGCAACAGGGCAGCAGAAAGCCCTTGAAGCTGGGTCTTTCACCAGTGCTGGAGACACCACAGCCAGCAGCTAGGACAGGGCACCACCATCCCAGCTGCTTGCTCACAAGCGCCCTGGGGATCTTCTCAGCCCAAATCTCAAGCCTGCCTCTGCTCCAAGAGCGGGTCTGCTGCATGCACGTGCATCCATCTGTCCAGGGCCGCCCGCATGCCTGTGTGCTTTCGCATCCCCAGCGCAGTAATAAAAATCTGAAACCGATCCGGCCTCCCAGGCTCAAAGCCCTGCTGGGGAGGACGCCTAGATTCAGAGATTACACTTTTACGAGGCCAGGCTCACTCTAGTCTGGGATTAGCTGCTGTAACCTGAGCTCCGATTCCCACCCAGATTAGCTGGGAGGTGTGGGGGAACCCACCAAATTCAATAAAGCCACCCAGTGCTCCTAAAAAAAAACCAAAACAAACCTTTAGCACTCTCTGCAGACAGCACAATATCCTAAAAACTTGGGAAGGCAGCTGGAACTGCGTTTTGTGTCTGCTGCACCACAAACATCTTGCAGGCCATCACCCTGTTGTCATCCCACAGGTACATGTGCTGTGGCCAGTCCCTGCTACTTTGTGGGAGTTATGGCATGAAGGAAAGGAGATGCCTCCAAAATCCTGCTCCAGATGCCCAGAGAGGTCCCTGGTGTTGATGCAGCCTGTAGGACTGCGCCCTCCCCATCTCACCTCTCACCCAGGATCTGCTGTGGGCTGCGAAGAAATAACCAGGCACGAGCATCCCTGCCAAGCACCGTGTGGCAGCGTTCAAGCTCTCAACACTTCGGGAAACTTCTCAGCACCCCTTCTTCCACCCAGAGCATCTTGCAGCCCCGTCCTGCCTGGACTCAGACCTGTCTCCAGACAGCTCAGCAGTGTGGGCAAACAGGGCTTTGCTCTTCCAGAGTAGAGAAGGAAATGAGCTATGCCAGGAAAAGCCAGGATGGCTGGTTAGGTTGTCACCTACACACCTTCACCCTTCCCATGTCAAAGGACCAGCCTGGTTCTCCAGCACTTGGAGGTGGGCAGCATGGCCCCTTCCAGGCCGTTTGCCCACTACGGGAGGACACGCACACCCTCATGGGGCTTTGCAAGACTGAGCCCGGCACATTTAAACTCTCTTCTGCAGTTCCGAGTTAAAAAAGACAAAGATTAACACCAACCGCAGAAACAAGTGTCGCATGCAGCTCTAGATGACACCTAAGCACCCAGGGGAAGGGGGGCACCCAGGGGAAGGAAGGGGGGCACCCAGGGGAAGGAAGGGGGGCACCCAGGGGAAGGAAGGGGGGCTCCGGGATGCTGCAGCGGCCCGAAGCAGGTGACTCGAAAGTCCCAGACGCTCCCAGCTCGCCACCAAGCCCCGCCACGGCGAGGGGTGCCAGCCCGCTGCCCTGGCCGCGACTGGGGTGCGAGAAGGCTGCTCCTCCCCACCCCAAAAACGCGATCCTGAGAAAGGCAGGTTAGAGCCGAGCTGGGGCCGGGGGAGCTCGGCAGCGGCGGCCGCGCTGCTCCAGCCTCCCGCGGCCGGGGGAACACGGGGACCCGCG
>VZZY01016172.1:215261-259760 GCA_013400335.1 Eurystomus gularis
AAAAAAAAGCAAAGCATATTTCCAGCTGTTTGCTGGAAACTTCACCACTCCGAAATACGGAGGAGCCAAGGCAAGGGGAGGCAGCGGCTTCTCACCCCTAGTCCCTCAGCCGGGGCAAGAAAACACCAAGGAAAAGGCCGGTGGAGAGGATGGGGGTGCGTCCATATTCAGCCCGGCCTGTCTGTCTCTTAATCACCTCATCACTACCGAGCCACCGGCCAGCCCGGAGAAACGGGTCAGCCAACCCATTTTAACTGGCACTTTTGGGAAGATACAGGGAGTTTCAGCACTTGCAACCTGAGAGCTTCAACACCCCTAGAAAGCACGTACATGGCTTCCCCAAAGATGTTTAATCCTATTTCCACAGGCAACTAAAAGCCCACGTTAAAACCTGCTGGCAAGCGCATACTCAAAAAGAGACTGTTTTCCCATGAAAGCGCCTAACGCAAGTTCTCCAGCTTGAAGCAAATCGGGGATGCAGCAAAACAAGATGTTTTATTCTGGGGCAGATGGGACCCACCTAAAAAGCACAAGGGTGCAGGTTAAAAGGAGATCCATTCACCAGAAGAGTTGCCTTAGTTCTGAAAAAGAGAGGGTGCTCAGCAAGTCAAATGCATCAAATTTATGTCCCTGCAAGTGAATCACAATTGTTTTGGGTGTAAAAGACCTTTAAGATCATCAAGTCCAACAGTTAACCCAGCACTGCCAGATCACCCCTAAACCATGTCCCTCAGCTCTTCTGCCAGCAAAGAGATTATAGAACATAGAACGGGTTGGGAGGGATCCTTCAAGGTCATCTAAATCCAATCCCTCTGCACTACGCAGGGACATCTTCAGCTCGAGAAGGTTGCTCAGCCCCATCCAACCTCATCTGGAATAGTTCTAAGGGATGTGGTATTAACCACCTCTCTGGGCAACCTGGGCCAGCGTCTCACCACCCTCAGCATAAAAAGTCTTTCTTAGATCTAGTCTAAATCTCCTCTCTTTTAGTTTTAAACCATCTCCTCTTGTCCTTTCTCATCAGATCCTGCTAAAAAGTCTGTCCCCATCTTTCTTATGGGTTCCTTTTAAGTACTGAAAGGCCGCAAGAAGGTCTCCCCAGAGCCTTCTCTTCTCCAGGCTTAAAAACCCCAACTCTCTCAGCCTGGCCTCACACCAGAGGGGTTCAAGCCCTTGCATCATTCCTGTGGCCCTTAAGCTGCAGATATCACACCTCCTTGAAGCTCCAAGCACACACTGAAGCTTGCCCAGTGCTCAGCCTGTGCTACCTCCTAGCTTTGCCTTGTGCACCCCCAGAGACCTCCAACATCTCCCAGCTGACACCACACTGGAGCAAAGAAACATAGCGGAGAAAGGCCTGGCCTGTTGGGTGTTCAGTGGTGCGTCAGTCCACACCAAGATCTGGGCTGCCACCAGCTCCAAGTGCCACCCTGCAACGAGATAACAAGAGGCCACCAAGCAGGCCACCTGGACCATACATCCCATCCACCACCACGCTCACAACACTGCTGGGAGTTCAGATGCCAGTGAAGGAGGATAACAGAGGGACAAGTCTCTCACCACTCCACAGATGGAGAGGGTGCAATGTAAGGTACCTTGTTTCCCTCCCTGACCCCCACTCTCCCCGCATGAGGTCCTCCAAACTTCACAGCTGTTGGTGAGCAAAGCGTTTCAGCATCCACTTAAATTCCGAGTGCTGGCCCAAGTCTGTGGACGTTGGCAGAACTGAACCACAAGGAGTTCAGACGACGACAGGATTAAGTTTAAAAATAAGCATGTACTGCAGCACTTGGCTAAATCAGGCTCTGAAAATCCTAGGAAAAAAAAAAAGGAATAAAGGCACTTTAGTAGAACTCCAGAGTCACTTAGCCAAAAAAAAAAACAAACTCAACAGCAGAGTGGTTTTTCCTTACTTGGTGTGCCAGAAAATAACATCGAGGAGTACAATCTCTTCCGCAGCTCTCCAAAAATACTGGCCAGCATCCGCAGCCGCAAAGCTGCCGACTGTCCAGGGGTCGCAGGCAACCTCTCCTCTCCCGCATTCACCAAAAGCAGCGCCCTCGCTGCCCTTTCCAGGATCCTCCTTCCAGCTATCTTTTTACAGCAAGCACGTTCCTCACGCAAGAGAGAGAGAGCCCATTCCCTTTCTGTTATGAAAGCCAGATTTTGGGATGAAATACTTGGACGGTAAACAAAACAATGCGGTCTTGAAAAAAAAAAAAGTCCAAACCCACACAATACAAAGCCACCTCCCAAAACCAGGGTAAAGAGAGCTGGGGAGAAGCTGGGAACTCCAGATAAGATCAGCAGAAGGTCAAGATGCTACCTGCTTGCCATGATTAGTTTGAATCTGCTGCCAGTCCAAGCAGGTGTCCCTAGATACGTGACCTCAGACAGTCCAATGACCAGAAATTCCTTGCAGCTCTCCAGACAAGGTGATCCATCGCTCGTTGAAAACGAGTTGGCTCCAGATATTTAGGAAAGGGGAGAAAGCAAAGCTCCATGGCTCTTCACCCTGCTACAGAGGAGTCTGTGGCAACGTGCTGGAAGGGACCAGTCCCTTTTGCTGCATTCACCTCACTGGGTTTTTCTTGCAGTCCTTCCACAATGCGCCTCTGCTTTCCCCGGATCATTGGCAGGACCACGGGGGGCCCTGCACGAGGTCAAGGCTCCACCGTGCCCAGCACTGCAGATAAACACACCTAAGGGCGAGCTCTGACCCGCAGAGATAGGTACGACACCAGGGGCTTGACAAAAGAGGCATCAAAAGCCAGGTTATTATTTTAACTGCTTATCCAATTGCTTTCCCTGTGTATTTTAACTGCCTGAACTACAGCAATACGTTGTTCAAAAGCACAAAGTTTTTACTAACGTGGTGGGGAGAGAAAGATCAGGAATTTCTCACAGTCCTCACAGCCTCTCCCTGCTGGCATTGGGAATGTGGGCTGAAGACATCCTCCTTTTCTCTGGAGGCTTCCCTTTCCAACTGGGAGGCAGATGGAAGCTAACACCCAGCCCTGCCTACTCAAGTCAACAGAGAAATTAAAAAAAAAAAAAAAAAAGGCAAGTTGGCAGCTTTAGGTGCTAGAAAGATGTTTTGGGGGCGAGCGAGAAAGCCAAAAAGGTGAAGTGCATGTATGTGTTGGGTGGGGGAGCATTTCGATAGCACAGCAAATATAAAAAAGGGACAAAGGGGAACATTTCGCCATTGCACAAGGGAGGATTTGGGTGCAGCAAGAGCAAGGCGGGAGCAGCGCTGCTGAGTGCGGGTCTAAAAGCAGTGGCCTCAAGCGCGGGTGGAGAACGATGCGCCGGCCAGGAGTGCGAACACCCCCATCGAGGCGAGAAAGCCAAGGAGAGCCCTGGAGGCAATCAGGCTGTGATCCGCAAAGTGTGCGGAGGTGAAAAGAGCTTCCTGCGGTCCTGGGAGCCAGCGCCAGCAGGCTGCTGGATGAACACACAGTGCTCATTTCCTCCCTCTTCTAAGACAGATAGTTCTCTGTCCTCTCCCGGTCACGTTCCTCACCACATCAGTTAGATGATGGACGGAGGAACAAGCCACTGGACTAACAAAAGGAATAAACAGATTATTACATCAGGAGTCACCTCTGAAATTGTGGGCAGAAAGGAAACCAGCGGTGAATTTCCAGCAGGCAGGGACTGCGGTACTGCCCAGCTTCACTTCCCCTACCAACAGAAAACAATCAAGTCATTGAGCGCCAAGCCAAGCCTAAAGCAGCGTCAGCAGCTGCCGGCAGCTCTTAGGAAAGCCACAGGGCTGTTCTCCTGTCCAGCTCCATCCTGTCTGGAAGAGATGCAAGATGAGGAAACCAAGGGGAAGAGAGTGGGGAGAAGTATCCTCCCTCCTGCTGCACTGCAGAAGGTACTACTCATAGGCAGCTCCAAAGAGACCAACGTCCTCCTCTGCAGATGGATGGAGTGAACCAGAGGTTCCTCAAACTGAAAGAGCTGCCATAGCTCAGGAGGATGGGAAAGCCAAGGGGTACAGCGGCAATGCTGGGTGGGATGTTGAGCACACCCCAAGACACTGCTCACGCTTTGGTGCTACCATATTTTACAGCCAGGGAAACTGTGGCAGAAAGAATTAGACCTCTTAAAACTAAAGAGCAAAAGAAGAGATGTGCAGGCAGAGGCTTCCAGGCTGACCACAGCCCAACCTAGGGGGCAAGGTTCCCCCTTCCAACAACGTGCCCCTGTGGTCAAGAAGGCCAACAGTTTCCTGGGGTACATGAAGAAGAGTGTGACCAGCAGGTTGAGGGAGGGTCTCTTCCCCCTCTACTCTGCCCTAGTGAGGCCACTTCTGGAGTGTTGTGTCCAGTTCTGGGCTCTCCAGTTCAAGACAGGCACAAGGAACTACTGGAGAGGGTCCAGCAGAGGCTACAAAAACGCTGAGGGGACAGGAGTATCACTGTGACAAGGAAGGAGACCTGGGGTTGCTTAACCTGGAGAAGACTGAGAGGGGATCTGATCAATGCTTAGCAATAGCTAAAGGGCCTGCAGGCGTTAAGAGGATGGGGCCAGACTCTTTTCAGTGGTACCCAGTGACAGGACAAGGGGCAACAGGAACAAACTGGAACCCAGGAGGTTCCAACCAAACAGGAGGAAAAACTTCTTCCCTGTGAGGGTGCCAGAGCCTGACCCAGAGAGGTTGTGGAGTCTTCTTCTCCAGAGAGATTCCAAACCCGCCTGGACACGATCCTGGGCAACCTGCTCAGAGTGACCCTGCTTTAGCAGGGGGGTTGGAAAAGATGATCTGCAGAGGTCCCTTCCAACGTCCACCATGCTGTGACTCCCCTAGCCTAAGGCACTAAAACAAACAATAAAAGAGAAATCACAGTGCAGGACTTCCCTTTCTCCTCCATATCACCCACCCATTAAAGACCTATGAAAGCCGGGAGTTTTTTTGCAGAAAGCTCCTCATGGGCTGTTTTCCATCTATGCTGTAGCTCCAAAGTTGTATTTTCAACTTCACCACCATGACAATAAGGACCAAATTGAAGAGGAAGATTTTAGAGACCAGGAAAGCTGAGCTCCTTGAGATGTCAAAGGCCTTTGCTGTTCGAAGCACCACGCACCAAAAGCCTTGTGAAAACCTGCCGGAGGAGATCTGTGTTTTCCAGGCAGACTGTCCAGGCCGGGGATGCTGCTGTCAGCATTCACCTCTTGACAAGTGATGCTGAACAGCGCTGATTCCAAGAGACAACGCAAAGCACACAGCACTTCACGTGGGTCTCCATCAGCTGGGCCACCCAGGATTTAAACCGTTTTTTGCCTTTTCGCCCCGCTAAAGATGCAGTAGGAGAGAGGTTAATGCTCCCATCCAGCCACCCAGCAGCACGTTTTCCATCAGTCCCAGCAGGAATTGCGGCCATCATTCCCAGAGAGCTTCCCAAGCACTGGTACAGCACGCACCACAGTGGGATCTGCTGGGGGAAGAGTTGGCAGAACAATCAATTTCCCATTTTTCAAGGCGACGAGAGCTTTTAGGAGCAATCAATTGGTGGTGTAATTAGGAATATTACCCACATAGCTAATAATTATCGAAGATGGCTCTCTCCTTCACAGTTCATTTCCATCATACCCTTCCGCTAAATAAAGGTGTTACCGATGGATGGTATTTGCGGCTTCATCATCTACTGTCATGGGCATTATTCCTGTTTATTTGAGAGCGTGCCAGAGCATGACCCTGAGGAAAACAGGACCCTGAGCAGCCAAGCAGCCAGCAGTGAAGATTTTTTTCAGAGGCATTGATTTTTACATAAACACTATTCAGAAACTTCTCTGAAATTTGAGCATTGGCTCAAATTAGCAAGGCGACATTAACATGTTGGGGGTAGACTTGACAGAAGCCACGCTACGGAAAGGTGGACTCTAAGCTTGCACTGGCAGCAAGGGTTACATGCAATGTGCCGTGGACAGAGAGGGAAAAATTAGGATGATGGGATCTCCCCCACTGCCTTCGCTTACTTCCATGGGAAAGAGTCCTACTAGGTGTAAAACGACTACATTTCCATGCCAGTATGAAATAAAAAATTCATTAAATCATAAATCTTTTGGAAAGGGGATCTACTGGGGAGATTATATTCACTTTTCATGGACATCTTAATTCAATGGTGGCATATCAGATTGTTCTCTATGGGGGGAAAAAGACATATTGTTTTAAAGTACAATATTTAGAGCAGTACTTTAAGGAAGGAAAGCAAATATAACCTTGGCAAGGAAAAGCGACTGCATGAGCGCTGAGTAAGGGACGTTAAAAGCAGGGCCCAAGTCCCAGCTGCCGAAAGTCAGCACAGCTTGACTGGAGTTGCTGGAGCTAAGCCCATGCATGGGAGCTGAGAATGAAGGTCACCTCCATTTAGCTGCAACTCCTTGAGATGTTAAGGAAATGAACACAAGAGGTCATTTTTTTACTGGGCCTGTTGTGAGCAGTCACTGTTTGCCCGCTAGCAAACACTGATGGCAGGTGAGAAGATAAAGACATTACAGCAGCATCCAGTTTGGTGTTCATTGGTTCAGAACTGTCTGGCCAACTACTCCTGGATTGCTCAGCAGTGGGAACTGCCAAAATCTCCTGGATCTCAGTCCAGCCAGACACTCAGGATTTGGGCAGAACTCAATGGCCAGCTACAAATACAGGCTCACCAAAGAGCTCCTTGGGCTCCTGCCCAGTCTAGACCCCCTACATGCCTGGTCTTGGTTCTCCAGGAGGCTTCAGTCCTACTATGGCACATTCCCAGAAGTGTCTGCAGCAGACTGAAACCTATCTCCTGCCTAAACTGCAATCAAATTGATGTCAGGAAACACCTCCCTCCCCTGAGGGACCATATCTGACAGATATTGGAGGAGCACCCTGCAGATGGCCAGCCACAGCATATGGACAAGGTCTCCTCACAACAGGCAGCCTCCACACAATGCTGGGGTGGGACTGGTCTGACAGCCCCCTTTTACAGCCACAGTCACACTTCATCTTTGGCTTTCCACTCCTATCCTGACCCCACATATCTTGTATTCCTTTGAAATGGGAGCATCACTCCCTCCTTTCTCCACCCATACCTTTAGTGTGGTGGTCAGCACAGTCCCATAGGTGATATAGGTTCAAAGCTCCTCCAGCTTCACTCCAGGTGTGAAGGACACTGGGAGAGGACTACTGCCCATTGTGCCTGTCCTCCAGACACTCATCCCATGCACAAGTCCCTGAGGAGCCCTGCTGTCTCCTGGAGCATATCTCCCTACATGAGAAGGCTGCAGATAGTAGATAAAAACATATGCAGACCTGAGCTTAGAGCAGCTTCACACAGCACCATAAGCACGAGCCCAGTCATCCCAAGCAATACTGTTTTGGCATGTGGCTGCTCTCCTAACACAAGTGAGGGGGTGACCTGCTGGAAAGCAGTTCCCACAGAGAAGGACCTGGGAGTCCTGGTGAACAACAAGTTCACCATGAGCCAGCAATGTGCTCTTGTGGCCAAGGCCAATGGTCTCCTGGGGTCCATTAAGAAAAGTGTGGCCAGCAGGTCAAGGGAGGTTCTCCTCCCCCTCTACTCTGCCCTGGTAAGGCCACCTCTGGAGTGTTGTGTCCAGTTCTGGGCTCTCCAATTCAAAAGAGACAAGGAAATACTGGAAAGAGTCCAGTGGAGGCTAGGAAGATGCTGAGGGGACTGGAGCATCTCTGTGATGAGGAAAGGCTGAGAGCCCTGGGGCTGTTTAGCCTGGAGAAGAGAAGACTGAGAGGGGATCTGATCAATGCTTAGCAATAGCTAAAGGGCCTGTGGAGGTCAAGAGGATGGGGCCAGACTCTTTTCAGTGGTGCCCAGTCACAGGACAAGGGGCAATGGGCACAAACTAGAACCCAAGAGGTTCCATCTGAACAGGAGGAAGAACTTCCTTCCTGTGAGGGTGCCAGAGCCTGGCCCAGGCTGCCCAGAGAGGTTGTGAAATCTCCTTCTCTGGAGAGATTCCAAACCCACCTGGACACGATCCTGGGCAACCTGCTCTGGGTGACCCTGCTTTAGCAGGGGTGTTGGATGAGATGATCCTCAGAGGTCCCTTCCAACCCCTACCATGCTGTGATAATAGCTACAGCAAGGTTTTCAGCAAACATACAAATTACCATACAATAACTGTTCATGGCCATGTGCTTCCTCTGTGATAACTCACCATCCAAAGTAGCTAATTCTGGAGGAACAAGCAGAGAAGACAAGCTTAAGCTCCCCGCACAAAGTAACAGTGACTGCTGAGCAGCATTTGCACCATAATACCATTCACGCCAGTTTGACCATGGCACACTCAACCAGCTCAGGCACAGGTATCTCAACCTGGCCCATCAGAAAAGATGGGGTTTGCTTATTACCTGAGTTGCAGGGGACACGCTGCGCAAGAGAGCTGGACATCTCGCTTTCCTCCTTCCTTTTGCCAACCCAGCTATCTTGATGAAAACTCTTCCATCCATTCCAACAAGGTGTGAAATTTGAAGCATCCCACCGAGGAAACTGCACACAGGACTTTTCCTACATGATTAAATAACTGGATGAAATAAAAAAGGGCCGCCGAAACATTAACCAGGAACAGTCCAAACAACAAAGTCAGCACACACAAACCACAAAGCCTCTTGACGCAACATTAAATCTGTTGTAATTATTTATCTAAGTGTATTCAACTACCTGCTCAAGGTGAAACACACTAATAGGGCTGTATTTTTCTCCATATCTGGCCCAGTTTCCCAGTTGAGCCAAGCAGTTTACAGTAGCCAAACACTGGGACAATGCTTCTGTAGAAACCCTTCTTGCTGGGGTCCTGAATATTGGCTTTCAGTGCAAGTCACATTGGTGGCAGCTCGTGGCCCAATGCCGCAGGAAGCCAGAGAGGTCTTGGACTACTCCAATTATCCAATGCGAGCGCAAGAAGGAGGCAGCCTGTGCTTTAGCTTCTGTCCAGGGCCCCTGGAAAGTTAATCCTATCCGATTACACTACTCCTTTTTTTTTTCCTTCGAAGAAATCCACAGTCTTTTGTACTAAACATAAGGCTGCCTTCTTTTGAAGGAAGATTTATCATCCAGGATAAATTCATGAATTCATTCCATTTTTGTCCCAAATCTTCAAAGCGGTGGTTTTGCTTCATGATGCAATATCAGTTGGTTCTGCCTCTGTGCCAGGCAGTTCCCAAAACAGATCTTAGTCTTCCTGAAAAAAAAAGAAAAAAACCCACCAAAAAACCCATGATCACAGATCATCTCTTCGGTTGCTTAAAGCCCGCACACCAAATTTCACGCACGCATGTTAGAGTTGTGCAAACACATACGTAAGGAGCTAGGACAGGCTTCCCTCCAGACCACAACCCCCAGGATGACACTGTTCAACAAAGAGAAGTGACTGGTGGATGACAAATATCTGCTGTGAGCTGTCTCAGAAGAGGATCCAGCTCTGAAGTAAGAAGGATGGCTCAGTTGCCTTCGCCACGTCAACAGGGACTCCGTTGTGCTGAGCTGAAACCTTGAACTCATTTACAATGTCACTCTGTCTTTGGATCTGATATCCTGTGGGGGAATCTTCTGGGAATGTATTTTGGTTCAGACTTGGGTCAAGGAGAGTTGACTTGACCTGAAAATAAATCCAGGCGATCTCAAGCTGAAGAGCTATTGACTACTGTTTGCAATACAATAAAGTGAGGAGATCAAACTTGGCTGAAACCCAGGGTTAACATAAATCCAAGGAGAAAGGGGAACAAGAAAATTCATTCACCACTATGACAAAGGGGACTTTTTTTGCACTGGCAGAATTCAGAACAGGGACTGAAAGCACTTTCCAAGCAGCAGTTTTCGTGTCCCACATGGTAAGTGCATGCTGTTTAGCTCTACCGATATCTTCAACAGCAAGATAAGAGGTATGCAACTGCGTATGTGTGTGAAAAAGGTTTTGTGGGCTGGTTGTTTTTTTTTTCTTTAACGTCACTAGATGGAGTTCCTCTGCTCGCACACAGGGCAGCTTTTGTGAGAGGTATTTTATATGGATCCCCAAGGAAAGACCTCAGCAGACGGGCTCTGAGCACTATTGTGTGCACGTGTGCGTAATAACTCTCAGCAAATTTCGGTTTACAGTCCAGGAGAAATGCTGGTTGTACTTGCTGCAGCTCCAAGATGAAATCCTGCTCCTGGCTCATGCTAAGGGGAGTTGTACCATTAGCTTCACTGAAGTTAGTGTTTCTCCTCTTCCAGGAGCTTTGTTTTTTAATGTTTCTTGGATAAAGCAATTTTTCAACTAGCTGATACTTCCCAGGTCTGTACTGCAGGGAGCCTGAGGGACGCTCCCTGCCCATGCTGCAATGTATCTTCAGAAAAAAGCAGAAAGTCCCTCCCCAACTCTCCTCCTTCCCAGCCCTCCGATCCAGAGGCAGCAGTTCCACTCACTAGCCCTTTGCCCTGACCCATAATATATGCCCCACTCAGTAAGTTTTCCAGCTTCTCAACATGGCTGGAGCTGCTGGTTGTCCAGCAAATGTTCAGGAGGATCCCCTGACCACCCAGCAAACAGAGTAGTAGCAAACAGCAAACAGACAAGGGATGATGGTTTTAA
Source organism: Eurystomus gularis (assembly GCA_013400335.1). NCBI lineage: Eukaryota > Metazoa > Chordata > Aves > Coraciiformes > Coraciidae > Eurystomus > Eurystomus gularis. Next base: position 225,855 of record VZZY01016172.1, read on the forward strand.
ACCAAAAGAGGGAGATTTAGACTAGATCTAAGGAAGAAATTTCTTACACTGAGGATGGTGAGACTCTGGCCCAGGTTGCTCAGAGAGGTGGTCAACGCCCCATCCCTGGAAACATTCCAGGTGAGGTTGGACAGGGCTCTGAGTAACCTGCTCTAGTTGCAGATGCCCCTGCTCACTGCAGAGGGGGTTAGACTAGATGACCTTTAAAGGTACCTTCTAACTCAAACCACTCCATGATCTCAGACAAGCATCCCCAGAACAAACTGTGGATAGTAAGATCTAGTGAACCTTGGAAATCACCTTTTAATGTGCCTGGTAAGCGTCCTCAGAGCTATCTCAGGTCAGGCTTGCATGTGTTCCCACCCTAGAACAGCTGGTTCATCCCAGGATAAATAATATAGTTTAGTCCTGCTGCTGCCATTCATTATCCACCCTATTTTGCAATATAGAGGGTTTTGACCACATTTGACCCTAGTCTTTGCACCATTCCCTTCTCCCAACCATACGACTAGACAGACACCTTCTGTGCTTTGCCAGGGGAGATGCAGAGCAGCTCAGCTCACTGCAGCACCGAGATGTGCCAGGATCTGCCCAAGAGCTTCACTGTGGACCTATGAGCCCAGACAAGACTGGCCAGGGTAGCTGCTTTCAGGAGATGAAGGCAGTCTCTGTGGTAAGACATCAGCGCTGCATTCCCCGTTTGAGTGCAACTATTTCTAAACACAGCCCAGGGAAAGCTGTGTATTTATTTTTGTATTTCACTAAACCCCATTTTATGAATCAACTTGTGCTCTAACGCAGATGATCCCTTTGTTTATAGAATAAATTATGCTGCTTCTTCCCATCTCCCACTGTGATCACACAATTCCTGGTCCGATTGTATAATGTTTGATCTAAGAATCTATAAACTCCACTAAATAAAGCTGCAGTAGAAAGTTGAATAATAAGTTGAGACTTTAACCTCTCTAGAGAAAAAAAAAAAAGGTGAGTTTGACAAAGTAACATGCAGAGAGAGCCTGGGAACCTTTTAGATGAAATAAAGTATTTTAAAGAGGGACTCAATATTCAAACTCAGCATTTCACATCTGCACCCTTTCAAACTGTCAGGAACTTCACGCCTGACGCAAGTGAAATCTTTGCAAATTGGGATTTGTTTTACCACTGTGTGAAAATTAACACTTTCAGTTGCAATTAGCAGTACCATGGTCCTGCTCAAGCTTCTGCTCCAAAAACAAGTCATGCATGAATATTCACAGCCAACCAGTGCCATCTAACAGGAACTTTTCAGTTAAGCTCTATCCAGCACACATCTCTCCTCCAGATCAGGAATGAGAGAAGAAAAGCCCAGGCCAGTCTCCCTGCAGTGGCTTTACAGGTAGGTTCCCAGCCACTGGTCATCTCAGGTTTGCTCTGGAACAATCACTTCTCATCTAACCTGCAGTGCAGTGGGGATCACTCTAAGGACAAGTGTAGTGGTTATACATGTGGAAACACAAGTATTTTTTAACAGATACATGTTTCCTTCACAAAAAATACTCATCATCACAGTAGCTCTACTTCTCAATCTCCATCCTCCCTGAGACAGACCTTTGCAGGACAAACAACCCTCCTTTTTAAAACTCATGGAATCATAGAATGGTTTGAGTTGGAAGGGACCTTCAAGATCATCTGCTTCCAACCCCACTGCCATGGGCAGGGACACCTCCCACTAGACCAGGTTGCTCAAAGCCCCATCAGTCATTTCCACTTAGAACAGCAAAAACACAAGGGAAAACAATCCTGGAGGCTTTCCACCCATCAGCAGAAGTCACAGCGAGGAGGAGACCTGCACAGTCTTTCATGCATTACCTGCCCCTTCTCTGCTCAGATGTCAAGTGCATCACAGCCAAAGCATCTGAGCCCCTTCCACGGAGTATGGCAGTGAGCACCAATAAAGCTAATTGGAAGAGGGGGAGAATTATTGATTTTAATATCATAAGTTTGATGGAGAGGGAGCTTAGCAGTTCTTTTAATGCAGCTTTAACAGGTCTTCAATAAAAGCTGTGGCCATTTCAACTCCACCTCTCTTGACTGGTGTTACTAAGCCCAAAGCAGGACAAGAAATGCAAGGAATGGAAGTCACTAAGGAGATGGGGGTAGAAAAAACCCCAGTACTGCCTCACAGATAGTCACATTTCAAAGCGACCAAACCAACCCCTAGTGAAGCAGTGAAAGCCAAGCAATCCCTCTTGAAAACATAACAAGTTATGAGCTCTGTTACAAGCCTTCCCAGTGGACGCTGATGTGCTACCAGCCACACCTGGACCAGAGACTCTGCCTAAGACTTTAAAAATGTGAGTCAAATATCATCCCTTGGTGTTGTTCCATCTCCGAGTCAGTCTGAGCTCATCCACAGAATCTGATGAGTGATGTTACATACGACTTACTGGAGAACTAAAGAAGCCACCCTGCTCTACCCTTCACAGTCCATCCTATCCTCCTTCTGCAGGATCTTTTGTTTCCAGGGTCTACTCCATCCCCTTTTGGCTGCACCAAGCTCATGAGGTGGAAAAGAAACAGAGAAGCAACTGTTTTCCAAGCAGGATGTTATGGCACTTGTTAAGTAGAAAAAGCAGATTCCCTGAGGCTCCTTTCACTGTCTAAATAGCCAAAAAGTTGTTCTCCACCAGAACAGCTTTCAAATGAAAGGCCAGAAAGAAATTTGGAGCTGATCTCAAGTCTATGGGTGTAAGTCAGTGGAGCCCTTGCTGTCCTCAAGGAAGCCAAGGAGAGTAGAAAGAATAGAATCACAGAATCGTTTTGGTTGGAAGAGACCTCCAGGGCTGTCAAGTCCAACTGTTACCCAGCACTGCCAGGTCACCACTAAACCATGTCCCTCAGCACCACATCTGCACAGCTTTTAAATCCTTCCAGGGATGGGGACTCCACCACTGCCCTGGGCAGCCTGGGCCAGGCCTTGACAACCCTTTTGAGGGAGACATTTTTCCTCATGTCCAACCTAAACTCTCCCTAGCATAACTTGAGGCTGTTTTCTCTTGTCCAACCAAGCTCCTCCAAGTTTAAAATACTTACTTAAAACTGGACACTGGGAAGGTGAAACAAAAAGTAGTGTTTAAAGGCAGATGGTGGCTATTTAAAGGATGGAAAGAAAGATTGTAATCACAGGGTCACGGGCTAAATTTAACACCTCTCATCTGAAACAAGTTGAGAACCAATTAAGCACCCAAAATGAAAAACTAAGCCAATTATGAATTCCTGCTTGTAGCATTAGAGGAAATTCAGTTTCACAAGCAAGTTGCAGATAGCTCTGGAAAATGCCCTCTCACTTTGCAGAGAAGGACAGATCAGGTACTAAAGTTCTCACCAGCAGTTGTTTTGCTTGGCTGTCTTAAAAAGCAAACAAATAAACAAACCAACCCAACAATGCCTTGTCTTGCTTAATGGAAACTTCAGGGTAGTCCTGGAAAATTCCCTGGCCCACCAATAGACCTGCTGGGGAGCTTTCCAACAGGCAGGCTCTGGATAGAATAAAAAGTTTTCTGCAGAAAAAAATAAATGTTGGGTTTCATGGAAATATTTTCATTCTCCAGAAGGAGCAAAACTGAAGGAATAATATCTTAATTTTCAGACAAGGTTAAGTCATCATTTGGTCTAGATCAGCTGCTACTCCCCACCCTTTGTGGGTGAAGCTTTCTGCTGGAGCTCCATTAACATGATTCATCCAGCTCCCTCCCAGGAGAGACATTCCTTCGTTGGCGTCCCTCCTGTATCTTGAGAAACACAGTCCAGCCAGGGGAGAATGAAGGCAGCTGCTCCGGGCAGGCCTTCTTCTTGCACAGGCCCATCATGTTTCTTGCACAGGAACAGGAGGAGTTAATCATGTTCTCGACACGAAAAAGAAAAGATGTTTGGTCTTTAAGCCAGGCTGCAACAATGAGAGTTAAGATGCTGATGTCAACCAGAGTGGTGTAATCAGCACACACCCACAACTGGCTCCAGCAGCAAGGGAGGGTTATTTATGAATCATTACATGAAGCCAGGAGACAGAGCTGCGAGCAGCAGGATTGCCACCAGGCCAGCTGCAATTTCTGCCGGTCGTCTAAATCCTCTGGATCCCCTAACACGCTACTAATGGCCAGATGGATGAAAGCAGGGTCAAAAGGCACTTCCAATAGATCTGCAAGATGTTCCCCGAGCAGTTAATTGTTCAAGGCAAGAGGCCTGCACATCAAGGCTGATTGGGCTTGCGAAACCAACGTTACACATGCTTTTGGGGCCGTCCTGATTTTTCAAGGCAGGCATTTTGGTTTCTTTTTAAGATTTGGCCATGAAGTATTTATTAGCATGGACACATGTGTGGTGAGCAGGGCCAGCCAGCCACCGTGGGGTAAACATCTGGAGCCTGTAACCAGTTGCTTCAGAACTACTTCTTGTGCAAGAAAGAATATCCTAGGAGGTCATAAGCAAAACGAGAATGAATTTATGGCAGTCACCAAGCCTCATAATTGGTCTCACAAGCATGCACTGTATGTTTGCAGAGAGCAAAAGGTGCTGCTTGCTGCATTTGTGCTGTAACTATCAATAACACTTTGTGATTGCCCAGCAGTTCAGGGCAGGTCAACACGCCACAAACGATTCCTTTGCTACAGGGATCAGTGTTCTGCCATGACTGGTATTTACTTTATGCTGCAAGCAATAGAACTACAACTAGTTCTGCGTCAGCTAATATAAGCAGGCAGGGGGGTTGCTGATGATATCTCAACCCTTGAGTTTTGTTTTGTCAAAGGACCACCATGCCCCACCTTACCTACAAGAATTTACTTGCATTCAGTAAGTACGTCTGGAGGAGCACTGAGCTAAAAATTCTGACATCAAGCCAGAAATAAAGACTATTTCTCTATGTTTACTTACTGAAGAGCAATCTCTTGGCCTTTCACCTCAAGAAAAACACACCCTTGTAAGACTTCAACCAGCATTTACATCCCTGTAACAAATCCCCATAGATTAACGCACAACTTTAACAGGGGAGTGCAGGCAGATGAAGTGGCTACGAGTGTTTTCGAGGTCACTATGGTTAAAAGCTACATAATGCTGATGGTAAGGAGCGCGAGGAAAGCAAAGGGGCAGTTTAGAGAAACGAATGAAGGCGACACAGCACATCTGATGTACTCATTCAAAGCCTCAGATAGACAGCCTCTTGAGAAGCTGTTCCACGGGGCTGCTGAGCTTTGAGGCTCTTGCACAGTGAAGTTCTTTCAGGCACTTGTCATTTTAGAAGTCAACAGGGCACTCTTGCAGCCAATTTCATGCTGGGCTTCTCTCAAATACAGTAAATCAAACCCATTCATTTACTCTCCAAAATTACATGGGATGACCTGTGTCAGCACTAGCGTGGCCAGCAGGACTAGAGCAGGAATCATCCCCATGGACTCAGCACTGGTGAAGCCTCACCTCAAATCCTGGGTTCAGTTTTGAGTCCATCACTCCAAGAAGGACATTGAGGAGCTGAAGCATGTCCAAAGAAGGGCAACGAAGCTGGTAAAGGGTCTAGAGCACAAGTCTTGTGAGAACAGCTGAGATACCTGAGGTTGTTCAGCCTGGAGAAAAGGAGGCTCAGGGGAGACCTTCTTACTCTCAACAAATCCCTGAAAGGAGCATGGAGCAAAGTGGGGGTCAGTCTCTTCTCCCAAGGAACAAGCGATAGAACAAGAAGAAATGGCCTCAAGTTGCACCAGGGGAGGTTTAGGTTGAACATGAGGAAAAATGTCTTTCCTGAAAGGGTTGTCAAGGCCTGGCCCAGGCTGCCCAGGGTAGTGGTGGAGTTCCCATCCCTGGAGGGATTCAAGAGCCACGTAGATGTGGTTGAGGGACATGGTTTAGTGGTGACCTGGCAGTGCTGGGTTAACAGTTGGACGCAATGATCTTAAAGGACTCTTCCAACCTAAACGATTCTATCACTCTATGACCTAAGCCTGCCCTCATGAGCAAGAGGCAACTGAGACTTTTCATCCCTTGCATGCATTTGGTCATTGAGGTCTTCTCCAATTTAGACCTGAAAGTTCACACTTCGGGACAGTTGCTTTGGACTGTCAGTTAGGACTAGATGCTACTAGCTCAACATGAAACAGCCCATCAAGTACTTTATCAGAAAGAGGATAAAACAACACTACTGAGAGTCAAAGAAGATAATACAAGTTTGCCCAAGTCACCAAAGGTTAGACCTGGACAAACACTCTAATCCTCAAGTGTAAAGCTGGACAGTTTTAAAATACAGCTGATGGCACCCACAGAGAATTACACTCTTGGAGAAAAGGAATTGCTCACTGAGCCTTGCACAGTAAAACCCAAGCAGCTCTTTGCTTCCGCGGATGAGAGTCCCACCAGCAGCAGTTGTACTTGGCAAAGACGGTCCTCTCCACAAACCCCTCTCCTTCTCAGAGGAGCAGCAGGGCCATTAAATCTTTCCTTTTGACCTCACCGCCAGGACACATATTAGCGGAAACTGGGGGATGTAAGCACTGATGCTAATTGCTCTTACCAGTTTGGCTCACACCTGCCTAGACTTTTACCGGGTCAGGAAAGCAGCTAACTTCAGAGCGTGAGCCACAACACAGCAAGGAGAGATTCCAGTGGGGACCCTGGGAAGAGGATCCAGGAAGCAAAATTACCATGTTTATAATCTTGTCAAGAGCTTCAGTGGCACACTCTGGCCACACAAGTTCTGGAAAATGTTAAGACTTATTTCTACCTGCCTTTTCTCTTTCCCTCAGACAATAAAGGGGTTTTCATGTGAGCCTGGTGCATGTCAGTGCCATCTCTAAGGACCTTCATTCCTGGATATTTACAAATGTTTTACTGAACAGCTGAAAAACATGAGAAGAAAGAAATTATGAAGCATCTTGAGTGATCATGCACCCCCATGAGGCGCTTGAGATACTTATAGCAATAATTTGTCCATTAAAACAATGCTGATGCTGCAGAAAAACATAAATAAAAAGTGCAGAGGGCTTTCAAAATTGCTGTTACTTAGGGTTTATGAGTGGGTTATGATGTCCAGGTTCAAGGTGGGGATCGCATACCTAGAAACCAGCTATGTTCTTCCCTCCTGTGGGCTTTAGGCTGTCAAATCAAATGCAGAAATAACTTCAAAAAGGGTTCAGAAGATGTAGGCACGCCCCAAGAACCTGAGAAATTGTGCCTGCTCTTATCGACACAAAGCCATCTGAACTACTGAGGAGCAGGAAAGCTTTAACTCATGGAGAGTCACAGGCTTTTGGTGACACGGAGCTATTGGCAGCTGCCCAACTCATTATGCCCAGCCATCCTTTGAAGGCTATCATTTTGTGGAACAGAAATCAATACCCCATGCACTGCTACAAGCTGAGCCAGCAGGTCGTGACATTCTATCGCTGGCAAAGCCAAGAATGAAGGGATATGTTGACGGGCCCCCACACAGCCAGCTCCTCCTCAGCGTGGGACAACGTGCAGTCAGGAAGCACAACATTGGTTGATCCTGCAATCCAGAGTTAAGGAGGGGAGCTCCTAACAAAAGACCTTCAGGTTACTGCTGCAGAAGTGTCTAGTAGCAGGGAGCCTGGATTGTGGTCTCTCCAGGCTAGTACAAAGGCAGATGCTGCTGACGGATGATTGCAATAGCCCTGAGTGGTCAAGCTGATGTCATCAGCCTGGTGACAGACCGATGACTCTTACAAGCACCGCCTCCACTCAAAACCAACAATAACTTACTACAAGAGCGTTCCTTTATCATGAGAACAGTATTGCAAGTTGCAAAGGAAATCACAGAATCCCAGCAGGGTGGGGGTTCGGAGGGACCTCTGGAGTTCATCTCGTCCAGCCCCCCTGCTAAACCATCTCGTCTAGGCAGGCTTGGAATCTCTCCAGAGAAGGAGACTCCACAACCTCTGGGCAGCCTGGCCCAGGCTCCCTCAAAGGCAAGTTTTTCCTCCTGTTCAGATTGAACCTCTTGGGTTCCAGTTTGTGCCCATTGCTCCTTGTCCTGTGACTGGGCACCACTGAAAAGAGTCTGGCCTCATCCTCTTGACCTCTGCCCTTTAGATACAGATCAGCACTGATCAGATCTCCTCTCAGTCTTCTCTTCTCCAGGCTAAACAGCCCCAGGGCTCTCAGCCTTTCCTCATCACAGAGATGTTCCAGTCCCCTCAGCATCTTTGTAGGGTCCGCTGGACGCTCAGTAGTTCCTTGTGTCTCTTGAGCTGAGAAGCTGAGAACTGGACACAAGACTCCAGAGGTGGCCTCACCAGGGCAGAGGGGGAGGAAAACCTCCCTCCACCTGCTGGCCACACTCTTTTTAGTGCATCCCAAATGCACCTTTAAGTAACATGTGTTAATATTGATCACCTCAAGGCATCTGTGTTAGCAATGGATTAAAAAAAAAAAGAAGAAAAAAACAGAAAAAAGCAACTTTAACCACATCTGACAGCATCACTCGTGTCCAAGTCTTTGGATCTCTTTGTTGCCCTATGAAGACACTACACCGACCCACTGGGCTCCTACCCCTCAATGCTGGAGGCTGGCTCCAGCCACTTTTCCTTGCAAAGAAATTATCACAGGAGACTTGATGCAATTAGGCCTCAAAAATGGGGATGTCAGTCCTCCGGGGGATCTAAGCCTGCCTCATGAAAGCTACTTCAGCCTTTGCTTTCGCTGCAAAAGGTGGTTTTTTTACCCTGAGGATTCATATCAAAGCAAGACACTAGTCAAGACGCAGCAAGCCACTGTAGTTTTTTACCTCTTTGTAGCTTGTCAAGGTGAACGTCAGTGGAAAAGAATCTCAGAGGTGACCAGGCGCAGAGATGGCTATCTAAAGTTACATACCTCTGTACAAGGAAAATAAAAAACCCACCCCTATGTTTATAGTAAAAGCAAACCTGGTCTCTCTCAGCGACAGGACTCCATTTAGAAATCGGCAACGAGCATGTAATGAGCTGCACAAAGCCAGCCATCTCACACCTCACCATTTCTCCCCGCAGACCAAAACCTCTCTCAGGATCTCAGGCCTTTTTACGAGCTGGCTGAACACAGCCCATCCCAGGGACACGGCACCTTTCAGCCACCATTTGCGTCTTCCTCTTTGCTGGCCTGGTGAAGGATTTTCTTTTGAGGTTGATGGTTCTCAGGGTAGCTCTGGCGTCTTATGGGATTCGAGGTACATGTTGCAAACTGCTGATCCTGCACGCAAGAAATAACAGGAGGAGGATGTATAGGAATAATATTTGTACTGAATGTATGTTTTTCAAGAGTGTACTTAAAAGCCAGCTGTGTAAGCAAAGTGAGTAAGGAAAAGTATCTCTGGTTGAGGCCAGCTCTGCAGCACGTGGGCTGGAGGTCAGCTCAAGAACAAGGTGAATGGTGGACAAGGGAAATTTAAGGTTTTGCATAAGACAACAGTTTTTCCTGCTCATCTGTTCCCAACCATCCCTGATCTGTGCAATTTCTCAGCTTGCAGAACAGACATGGGGCATCCCCAAAATAAAAAGCCTGCAATGCTATGACTGCTTTAAAAATCCCATTGAACTTAATTGTATCAGCACTGGTGTGGCCAGCAAGACTAGGGCAGGGATTGTCCCGCTGTACTGGGCACTGGGGAGGCCTCACCTCAAATCCTGGGTTCCGTTTTGGGCCCATCACTCCAAGAAGGACATTGAGGTGCTGCAGCATGTCCAAAGAAGGGCAATGAAGCTGGCAAAGGGTCTAGAGCACAAGTCTTGTGAGGAGCAGCTGAGGGAATTGCGGTTGTTTAGCCTGGAGAAAAGGAGGCTCAGGGGAGACCTTCTTACTCTCAACAAGTCCCCAGAAGGAGGTTGGAGCAAGGTGGGGGTTGCTATGTTCTCCCAATGAACAAGAGACAGGACAAGAGGAAACGGCCTCAAGTTATGCCAGGGGAGGTTTAGGTTGGACATGAGGAAAAATGTCTTTCCTGAAAGGGTTGTCAAGCCCTGGAACAAGCTGCCCAGGGCAGTGGTGGTGTTCCCATCCCCGAAGGGATTCAAAAGCCATGTAGATGAGGTGCTGAGGGACATGGTTTAGTGGTGACCTGGCAGTGCTGGACAGTTGGACTCGGTGATCTTAAAGGTCTTTTCTAACCTAAATGATTCTATGATTGTATGAACCCAGGCTGCTGCATATGGCATGTTCAACCTACCTGGCTAGGAAGTAGGGCCCCACCGAGACATACTGGCTGAAACGATATGCTGCTTCCATTTAAGCAGCCACCTTTTACTCAGCTCATACTGAAATCCCAAAGCTGACAAGATTAGGGAGAGGAGACACCAGTTCTCACTTCTCCACTCCCCTTAAATCTTCGTCAGAAAAGCCTTTAAGGCTTATTACACAGCCAAAACATATCTTGCACATGCTCCAGTCATGACAAAGCAGCAACAAACTGAGAGATAGAGTAAAATGGAGGTTTTCTGATAGCACCAACCTCATAAAGCTTTCAAAAGTTGCAGCTGACAGACCCATTGGAGTGATCCAAGCCATTCCTAAAAAGGCACTCATAAGACAAAGAGTTCCATCTAGAGAAAAAAACTACATGTTACATTTTGGAAGGGCTGGACTCTACAGCATAAACTTTCACGGGCAATTTATGCCTATGCAAGAGCTGTTCCCATAGAGCAGAGGTCCTCAAACTACGGCCTGCGGGCTGGATACGGCATTCTTTTTCCTGTTTTTTGTGCACTACTACAAATAAAATATGTGCAGTGTGCATAGGAATTCGGTCATTTTTTTCCAAACTATAGTCTGGCCCCCGACAGTGTCTGAGGGACAGTGAACCGGCCCCCTGTTTAAAAAGTTTGAGGACCCCTGACATAGAGCATCCATCTCTCCTCCAGCTACCCTGGCATCTCATCATCATCGCTCAATCCTTCCCTCTTCCTCTTGGATGTGACATTTATTCTGAACTGAACACAAGGAAAAGTTAAATATCTATCGGCTTGAATGACTGCAGGGATTCACCACAGAGGTTTTATCCAAAACACTTCCTTAAACATCTTTACTCAGCAAAAGAAGACTGAGGTTTTAACTTCTTATTGTGCTTTAAATTTTCATTGCATCTCTGAAATGGAGACACCGTAAAAAAAAGCTGGTCTTAATCCATTTCTTCCCTACCTCTGCATTCAGGGGAAACTACAGAAAGAACTAAAAGAAAAAAATTGCAGGTAAAAAAACATATTTAGCTTTACACAGGGGTAAAGCTCTTCATTGCTGGACAACTATTTTGACCCAGATGTTTCCCTAGGGTGACTGATCCAAAAACTATCGTTTTCCAAAACTCTCCTTTCATTTTTCATCTGGATATGAAATGCCAGTGATACAGAGGATATCAACATTTGTAAAATCTCCACCCCTTCTGGCCCTCGCCAACCAGCAATTATGGTCAGACAACAAGACAGCAAATGAGAAATTGATTCTTGGCTGAACTACAATTAAGTTGTAGCTCTCCCTGAACTTCCAGAGCTTTATTACACAGATTTGGTTTGATGAAATCAATTACACGGTACACTGAAGATAGGTTAGTGAATGAGCTTTGCTTATGCTAACGCCTATCACTGCAGGGCAGGTTTTGCCTGTCCGAGAAGACGAAGAGAAGGTGCAGCATATAGCGCGATTTATTTAGGCGGGAATGCGCCTCGTTATTCCAGGATAGGAAGATGGCTGCAGGGAGGCTTCCAGACAGGAGAACGGAGGACAGAGCTCTTCAGGATCATCACCTTGTGGCATCTGGATGCAAGTCCCTGCACAGCCCTGCACAGCAGCAGCGCTCATTTGCTGATCTATTTTCCCAAAGCCCACAGTATGCAGAAGTTACATGACATTTTGAGCACTGGGAAGCATGGGCAGATATCAATGTCTTCTGAAGCTTTTGGTTGGGTTTCTTTTTCTTCTTTCTGGGCTAACTTTCAGCTGGTATTATTACCAGTTCTAGTTAATATAATACCAGCACTAGGATACTGCAAAAGGGTATGACAGTGACATGTGTCACTGTAGACATGTGTCAGTTGTGCAAGTAGAGAGCATGTTGGTTTCCTCTCTTCTAAAAATGGCACATCCACCCTAATACAGCATCAAGTGCTATGAAAAAAGGACAGACAGATTTTGACAGTTGCTGTTAACCTACCTCATCTTGAGATCCTTGGGAACCAATCACCCGTGATCAGTTTTGGGCCCCTCACTCCAAGAAGGACATTGAGGGGCTGGAGCGTGTCCAAAGAAGAGCAACGAAGCTGGTGAAGGGTCTAGAGCACAAGTCTTGTGAAGAGCGGCTGAGGAAACCTGGGTTGTTTAGCCTGGAGAAAACGAGGCTCAGGGAAGACCTCACGCTCGACAACTCCCTGAAAGGAGGTTGGAACCAGGTGTGGGTCAGTCTCTTTTCCCAAGGAACAAGCAACAGGACAAGATGAAACAGCCTCAAGTTGCACAATAGGACATTCAGATTGGGTATTAGGAAAAATGTCTTCCCCAAAAGAGTTGTCAAGACCTGGCCCAGGCTGCCCAGGTCAATGGTGGAGTCCCCATCCCTGGAGGAATTCAAAATCTGTGGAGACGTGGTGCTGAGGGACATGGTTTAGTGGTGACTTGGCAGTGCTGGGTTAACTGTTGGACTTGATGATCTTGGAAGGTCTTTCCAGCCAGAATGGTTCTATGATGCTACAACCTCTGGACAGGAGGGAGAGCCTTACAAGTGTTCATTTGACCCTGGATAAATCAAAGGCAAGTCCAAAGGCTTCTCCCAATTTCAGAAGGGTTCAATTATCAGCTAATGACCCTTGCTGCAAGGCACACATGTCACACTGAGCAGGACACAATGCTTAGAAAGCTGGAGATAGGTGCCACCTCTCCTTTAAACTTCATTAACCAGAGACTACTAATAAACTGGAGACAAAGGACAGCACTGCTCTCATCCCATACCCCGGCAAACGCCCAGTACTGTGGTTCTGCTCCAGCAAGCACACATCTGAAAAAGCTTTCTCAGGCCTCTGGTGCTGGGTAAAGTGATGGCCACTGTGCATAACACACTGCAGGATGATGTTGGTGACACGAAGTGCCTCAACTGCTGAATCTGTAGGAGGCTCCAGTGGTTCATCCTCAGCCGACTGGATCTGACAGACAGAAAGCTTTTAAAGAGATTAAGAAATTGCTCGAGTGTCCTGTTGCAAACTAAGTTTTTGGAGGCTTCTGGATCCACTTGATAAAGCAACACACTTCCAGAAAAAATAAAACCAAAGGAGCAAAGGCAAAACCAACGTTTTGCTTGCTTTAGAACAAGGGACCCGACCCCCAGCAGTGAAACCTTATCTTGTGCCTCTAGCAGGCTGGATTCCTATATTCACCTTGCTCCTAGACCTTCTTCCACCAAGGCTGGTCTCTGGCTGTCTCTGGAGGGTCCTCCTACATCCACATAAAAAGCTCTTCACATCCCTCTAAGAATCAGCCTTTAATACAACCTAAAAGTCAGATCAATGTTTAGGTCCTTCCCTGCTAAATCCAAGCTCTGGGTGCTCAGTGTATGTCTCCAACACAGAGTCTAAATGTACCATGAAAAGCTCTGGAAACAGAGGCCCTTAAGAGTTTTCATAAACGGAGATTTACTGAATTTGAAGCTCAACATCAGATTTTTGCTGTACGTAAAGTAAATACTACCCACTAATGGAGGAAACACAGGATTTTTTTTTTTCTTAATAAATAACATGAGTAATTGAAAAGCTACAGCCCTTCACTTCCTAAGCATCGTTGTTAATAAATTGTATATCTACCCATTTTCAGGTATGGAAATGCATTAGACTACAAAAAAAAATGACTGTTCCAGAGCCACATGGCCTTATTCTCTAGCTTCATAGCAATGATGCTGAGTTCAGGCTGCCCGGGAGCCACATCAGGGAAGTTCCCACAGCTTGGCACTGCAGCGAGCTCACATCTCCCCACAGTGTACTGCTGGGGTGTGTAAGTGGATGAACCACGCAGACCAAGCTGGGTGTGGGGAGAGAGCCTGAGGAGATGATGGAAGTTTAAAAAAAAAAGAAAAGAAAAATCAAAGCTTCCTGACCAGGTTCCCAGCTGCTATCAAATACCAGCACCAGCTGGGTGCTAGTGGATAGAGTCCAAAAGAAAACGAGAGGTCTGGTTTCTGTAATTCACAGCAAGAGTGAAAGGATTGAGCACCACAAATGGAATGACTGAAGGTGTCCTTGGGGAAAGCATCTGCGAGGCAAGCTGCCTCTTCTTTCAACGTGCCAACAAGGGACACCTGCTTATCACCAGCACTTCTGTTCCAGCCAAGGACAGTGCGTGATGGCATGTGGTGCCAGAGGCTGGTGCCCAAAGGCAGGGAGCGGGCGCTTGCATTTCTCCAACAACAGAAAGGAATACAAATCCCCACGCATCGCACTTATCTGCACTCATTTGCAACTGGTTCAACCTCATTTCACTCACTTCTTCAAGTTATTCTTACCTGTTTCACTGTCCTGGACTTCCCCACCATCTAAAATAGCATCTCATAGGTCTTATTCTCTACAACCTTTCTGCTGTCCTACTCCCTCACCTGTATAGATGAATGTCACCTGTAAAATACAATCTCAGTCACATCTCCCCAACCTGTCTGCACCAGAAAAAAATTCCTCATGCTAACATCAGACATGCTTGAATTAGCAAGGAAATGAAAACAAGCCACAGCAAAGAAGTGCGCTGCGGGAAGAGATGGAGGTGTAATGCAAAGCAATCATGTCAAGTCACGGCTGACCACAGCCGGTTAGCTGTGTGTGAAGGTTCCTCGTGTCAAAATAGCAGCTCTGTAGCAAAGAAAGAATTTAGTATACCCAGGCATAGAATCATGACTGGTTGGAAGAGACCTTTAAGATCATCAAGTCTAACCGTTAACCCAGCACTGCCAGGTCACCACTAAAGCGTGTCCCACAGCACCACATCTACATGGCTCTTGAATACTTCCAGGGATGGGGACTCCACCACTGACCTGGGCAGCCTGGGCCAGGCCTTGACAACCCCTTTGGGAAAGACATCTTTCCTCATGTCCAACCTAAACCTCCCTTGACACAACTTGAGGCCATTTCCTCTTGTCCTATCACTTGTTCCTTGGGAGAAGAGACTGAGCCCCACCTCTCTCCAACCTCCTTTCAGGGACTCGTCGAGAGTGAGAAGGTCTCCCCTGAGCCTCCTTTTCTCCAGGCTAAACAACCCCAGTTCCCTCAGCTGCTCCTCACAAGACTTGTGCTCTAGACCCTTTACCACCTTCATTGCCCTTCTTTGGACAAGGAGAACCTAGAAACCACCAAGGGCTTAATCCTGTAAAATCAACACTTTCAAAAATGCTTACAAAGTTACTCTGTGATTCTGGAAAAGGAGTTTGGATAGGAATTCACGAATTTTGTTTGGTATTAAAAAATTTGGAAAGTTCTCACAAAATCATAAAAACTGCTGGACAATAAAACCACTGCTGTTTCCAAAACAAGCTTGTTTTCCTCATTGCTAGTTCTAACACCAGGAAAGATTCCAGCACTGATACAAACAACTCTCTTATCCACTTCATAAAAATGGCTGAAAGTATGAAAATAAAATCATTTTCTTTCCTTCTAGTATCTACTCAGTCTCCTTTTGTGCTTGTGGATCTCAGGAGACTGTGCAGAGGTAAAGAGAATACCAGCAGCCCCCCTTTTAAGGTTGAGGCATTGAATAGTTTCTGTCATTTAGCCAAGCAGAACCGTAATTCCAACTTATTTGCATGTGAAATACTGTCTCCCAAATTAACCCAGCCAGTTATATACTCTGTGAGTATATATATAGATTTACATTTTGTGGCTCAAGGGGTTATGAAACTATTTCCTATATTCATTATTGCCCATTTCATTAACATTTTTAACACTGTGATGTAGTTTAGTATCGTTTAATTGTTAATACTCTTAATAGGCCACCTCCTCCAAGCATCCCTTCAGAAGAACATGAGCTGCAGGAGCAAAAGCCACAACTAGAAGAGCTCGGATCCTGAACATGCAGGGCAGGCTTCAACAACAACTCTGCAGCGGTCCAAAATAAAATAAAAAATAATAATTAAAAAAAAATAATCCTTTTTAGCTCTTGGTAAGTTAGTTAACTGAGAAATGAGAAGGACTTGAGGGGTCTCTTATGTTAGGGGACCTTCTATTGGTTCTTTCTAAGCTCTCCAGAACTGACCACACTGCCATACTGTAGTCTTCAACGTAATATGGGCAGAAATAAAGTGACCACGTTTAAAATAGTTCCACGGATTACAACCCTAGGAGAAGAGACTCAAGAAATGTTCAAGGTCAGACTTAAATGCACAAACATAACGAAATGCACAGTTACAGAAGAAACTCCCTCCTTAACAGACTGGACCAAATTCAACCCTGCTACAAACCACCCAGCAGATGAACCTGGCCCAGCCACAGCTCAGATCTCCAGTCATAATGAAAGCTTGTCCATGGTTTGAACCCAGCAACAATTAACCTTGACAGGGGGAGATAAGACTCAAGTTTCAAAGAACAGGGAGTTTACTGTGGTTTTGTGTGCTTTCATGAGGCTTTGATTATTATTTTAATGCAGTTGTTTGTGGTTTAATTTCCTTTTTTTTTTCCCTTTTTGTCCTTAACAGTCACATTGAAAAGATAAAAGTCTATGCAGTCATGGCAAGAGCCAAAGGATGGCCAAAGTCCAACCTACCTCCGCCCCACTGCACCCATCTTATACGCTTCCAGAGAAGGAGGAAATCAGACAAATAGATGCTGTAGATAGTTTTGGAGTGACTCGCCTCAGACTTTTTGGAAAAGGGAGAACTCATTAGACTAAAGGGAAAGCCAAAAGTAGTTATGACAGCGCTCTTTTAGGAGATTAAAATAAGAAGCCAAGAGATCTTTACGTACTTCCCAGCAGGAAGCCTACAGTCATCCGTAACACCGCTGATAGCCCTCCATGCTTGGCGAGGTTCCCACTCAACCATCTGGAGCTCATCCATTGAGCTGCAACTCTGAGGAAGGAGACTGAACGCCTGGCAAAGGTGTTCAGGCAGCTAGGAAGAGGGTTTTGACTCCCAAGCTTCAGCGCGGTTTCACCTGACAGCAGCTGAGGATACATCTCTTCTGCAGAAGGCACAGGCAAGTCCTAATCTAACTTTAAGATAACTAGAGGTACTGCTAACAGCAGCAGCAGCAGAGTTCTGCACATGTGTTGAAACCCTCCCGAGAGGCCAAGCAAGTAGCTGGGCCGTTTGCCCAGGTGGCTGCTGCACTTTTATCGGTACCAAAGCTAGTTAAAGCCAGTTCACCTTATGTCTCCAGGAAGCACAAAGCTACGGCGGCTCCTGCATCATAGAGGAATACCTGCATCACTTCTGTTCTCACCAGCTGACGTTTTGATCTTGCTGATGTCTTCAGCAGAGCTCCATCTGACTGAGGGCCTGGAGTTTGCTCTGCACCTCCGTCTCTCCTTTGAAGGTAGCAGCGATATTCACCCTCCTCGAGGGCTGTTAATGAGATCGTGTTCTCTAGTTAGGTGGAAGTACGGCTCTGAAGCCTCTACCAGAGCTGTTCCAGACAATGCAGCCACGGGAGTTCTTTAAATAAGAGGAAAGAATCAAAGATAGGGAGTGACCTGGTCAAATCAGCTGGGGAAGAAGATGTAGGGGGGAGGTGGGAGAGTGCAAGCACACTGGAAGCATTGCATTTTTCTTCCCGTGTCCCTTGGATGGCAAATAGCAGTGGCATAAGAGTTCATAAGTGCTCTCAAGATTGGCAAATACCCCATCGAAGGGCTTGCCATCCATGCTGCCAGAAAACGCACCATCAGCATAAGAGAAAAGCAAACAACGTGATATAACATGTTATCTATGTGCTATTTATCGCCTCTCCCAACACACATACATACATTTGTGTCCCCACGGTGCTCTCCTGGCTGCGCTTACAATCCCTGCTTGGCATTCGCACAGCATGTACTGAAACCAGCCATTCAGTTCAACACAGACTCTCCTTCCCTTATCCTAAAGGTAACTTAGAGGACACCTTGCTGGAGGGGAGGGGAGCAGTGGTGGAAAAAAGCAGAGGAATGAGAAAGGGACACATTTTTCCATGAATCCACCAGTAGAGCATGTAACAGCCACCCACTGCAGCAATGAAAAGGTGGCCTGGGTTGAGCTGCTCCTCCCCAGCACACACCTTGGTGTTAAGATGGAGCTGCCACATCCTCCCTTCCGGCTCACCCCCATACCTCCTCCCAATGGAAGTCCAAGATGCAATTCACCCACCCTTCAAGTAAAGCTCAAGTCCTCCCTTACCCACAGCAGCTCCTTGACCACCCTTCAAGTAAAGCTCCCTTACCCACAGCAGCTCCTCAAGACTTTTTCCCGTACTTTTAGGTATTTTACTCTTTGTTGGAACGCTGTAGGCACACTCAGTTCTTTCCTTGAAGCTCCTGCAGCTCTCTGGCCTCATGCTGGGAGCCACCACTTACTCTTTGACGACCATGTTGGGACAGAACCTGGGAAGCTCTTTTTCCTGTATAGATCCCAGGACTGCAACAGGGCTTTCAGATACACTGCTTTCACTGAGACCACCAGCCAAAGTCAAAGCAGAGCCTGTTCTCCACATACCAATCCTACAAGGATCTGCTACTACAATTTAAATCACCCAGCAGAGGAGACTGTGGGGATGTGAGGAAGGTGAGACCCAGGGATGCACCTGGTCAAGCCCTGCAGAAAAGATGCACCTACAGGCAGAACTTTAGCCTCTCTCCCAAAATGGCCCCAAACCCACAGCTGAATCCTGTCTTATTTCAGATTTTCAGCTACTAGATCACAGGACAAAGGTACAAGGGCACAGTAATAAGCTGCAGTCTGACCTGCCCCAGATTTTTTGAACAACCCTGGAAAGCTACTGCAAGGGTTTTAGGACAAAAAAAACCTCCCAGTAACATAGAAGAGCCAGGTTTTAATATCCCATGCATCATGGTCTGGTTCGCAGCAGGTCACCAACCTCAGACAAAAGCTGGTTAGAGGGGAAAAGCCTTTCTAGTGGCCCAGAAGCATCTAAAAAGGGGGAAAAATGGGACATCATACCTCCAGAAAAACAAGACACGCTAACAAACTGCACACAGCTTCCAAGACTTAAAACGAGCCATGGGCAGACTTGAATTTTATTAAGAAATTGGTAATGGTTTAGTACAGACCTAAAGAAATAGCTCCTGGGGCCAAAGTGCTAAACCAGGACTTCTTAAATCTACCACAGCTTGTGAAACCTTGCAGGGCAGCGCTCAGACCTGCTGCTGAGCATGGGATGATTCGGCCTCTGCCACATCCTCCCCTTTACAGCTTTAAAGTACCATCCGAGCACAGGTTTTTTTCCTGCTGCTTGATGCTTTCAGATCCTTGACCTTGTAACGGTATCACATCTGCTAGCTATTATCAGAGGAGGAGAAGAGCTCTCCCCTCCTTGCTTCCCCCCATACACAAGCCCGGTGTGAATGTAGCACGGCACCGTGTTGTGTCTGGGAGAGCTGAAAGCCGTCAGGCTGTAATTCAAACAAATCAGATCTAATCACCCTTATCAGAAGGGTGATAAAATCAGCAAAATTGAGAGGCTACAAAAACACAAGCCAGGGAGGTATTTTGCAATGGGCATAGAAAGCTGACACCTCTGACGTGCTTTTTCCCCCATAAAGATCCCACCTCACAGAGGACATCAGACCACAGTGGGGCACTGCTGAAGATCAGTGTCTGGGCAGGTTCTCTGCCATCTTTTGTAGACCTAAGAAAATGTTATTTCCCAAACTCTGCCACTGGAAGAGGGGTACAAGACGCAGAGGACTGTATTCCAGAATTCCCCACAGCTCCTAAATTTTGGACAAAGCAGTCACAAAACCACTACAGATGAAAGGACACCATGCTGGCCAGGTGCTTAATAGGTGCAATAATGTCCAAGCAGAACATGGAGACAGATCCAGGTGCTGTGGAGGTGACTGCAAGTCTTACCTTGTTCACACACCTCCTCAGCCCAGAGCTGGACCCTGTCACATGCACATAGTTGGAGATGAGGGTCTTCTAAGACCGGGACCCCATTTTAGAGGACAACACAGTCCTGGACATTCTGAGAAGCACAATGGGGTTGTAAGAGTCAATCCTAGACCTGCACATAGCAGTATCCCACAGCTAGTTCTCTGCTGCAGCCATCATCAGCCCCTGATCCTGAGTCAGCCAGCTCAACGGTACCATACCACAACAGGAACAGTCCTTGGCAGGTTTCCTGCCTTGGGCTGACTTGTACTTTCTGAACCAAGGTTGCCATGAGATTTTTCTGGTTAAAGTCAGCCCCAGAGGAACCACCTGGAGTCCTTGGCCAGCTAAAGAAGAACCTCTGCCCTCGTATGACTCACCTTCCCATCACAGAAGAGCCTGAGAAGCATTTAGGGGAAGAGCATTTTGCAGGACGAGTACACAGATGGACAGGGAACTTCCTGACACACACCCCTAACTGTCTGTTAGTCACGACGGCCGCCGAGCCCTGACCTCCCTCCAGTGAGCATGACGCAAAACAAAGCTCCACTTACCAATTTCAACACTAGCAGCTAATGTCACGCAGCGACGGAAAAATAAGGGTTGGAAAAGACCTCGGGAGGTCACCTACTCCAGCTCTGTGCCCCATGGAAGAGTCAGCGTTGTATTATCCCCATGTGTAACCTATTCTGAAAGGCCTCTGGTGATAAAAGCAACACATTCTAGGCTTTTGCTATTTATATCATGATTTTGAACACTACTTGAAGAATGGAGGGCACAGAGGGGAATAGCTGCGTAACAGCTGAACACTGCGCTACAGAAATGCTGCTGTATAGACAAGCATGTCTCAGCTGTACATCAGTGCAAAACGTAAGGATGGGATGGACCATCAGCAAGGTAACAAGGGTTTAAGAGTGGAACATCCCAACATATCTAGCCAGGCCACCCAGCAAGGTTGTGACACGTGGCAGAGCCGGTGGGGACCGACCCTTCTTCACCATACAACACGCAGGTGTGGACCTCAGCGCTGCCCAGCTCCTGCAGAACCTGGTCTGGCATCCAAAAAATCCAGAACAATCAAAAAATAAAGCCATGGTCCCAGCTGCACGGGAGAGGGTGTCTTGGCAAGATAAGGGTCTGGGCATGTTTACACAAACATGCAGACTGTTGAAAAGAACACTGGAAACGCTTTGCACAAAATCCCATTAGCAAATAACGGGATTTCTGGGAGCACCATCTGTGCAGCACATTGAACACTTGCCCCCGAGCATGGCGACTAAAGCACGTTGCATATAGAAACCCAGACAAAAGAATATGCAATAATACACAAAGGCAGGGAGAGCACCTATAGGATGGGGAAGAAGCCAGAAGAGACGTTTTCCTTCCCATCCTCACAATACCCAAATCCCATTCCCTCCACAGCCTTCCCACAACGGTTCCTGAGGCATCTCACGTCCCTTCTGTGCCTGCTGTGAGGCCCCGTGATGTTGCCACAGAGGGGAGGAAAAAAAAAGCTTTGACATGAATGAGAATCAGCTGGCAAACCAAAACCATTCAGCATGAGGTGACATAGAGGTCTAATATTGGAAACGTTTCTTTTCCTCAAGTGTTTTTCCAGGGAGCTCCCCCATTTCTAAGCCGAGAGGTTACCTGGAAAAGACTCCGTCCCAGCTGTGAGCTTCTTCACCTTCACCTCAGCAGAAAGGGGCCTGGGAAAAGTCCAGGAGTAGCCACACTGGGTAACTCTGAAACAAAGCAAGAGAGGATTTGGTGTGAGCGGGTTTTGGAGAGCAAAACAAACAAAACTTTACAAATCAGCAGCTTGAACGAGCCATGTCCAGGGACTTCTCAAGCACCCCTTCTCCTCCACGCTTCCAAACGTCTCTCACTTTGTCCACCCTCCCAAGGGCTCTTCAACAACATCCTCCAAAACAGCTATTATGGCAATTACTGCAATTAATTGATTTGCATATCCCCAAAGCCCCATCATTAGTGCAACACAGCCAAGCGTGTTAGTGTTTAATAATATCAATCAACAATTATTCATAACATCCCGCCCCGGCAGGCCTAAATATAGAGACGAGCATTCATGCGAAAACAAAAAGGAGAAAAAAAAAAAACCAACCCCAACCCACCACCCCAGCAGCTAAACAAAAGAATTAATTTAGAGCAGAATTAGGATCATAGAAACAAGACAGACAGGAGACAAGGTCAGATGTCTCGCTCCCAGCTCACGTGCAGCTATCCCAATCTGCCCACTCTCAATGACTTTGCTAGCTGCAGCTAAATAAAGTGATTTTCTCCGTGCAGTAAATAGCCAGCGAGCCTCAATGAGCGCATACGCAGCAGGGTAGAAACAACAAGAGAGAACTTTTGTAACCTGCTGGCTCCAGTTCAGAAAAGCACTTCAGCAAAAGCTCCAGAGAGTCTCCACTCAGGACAACACTTAAGCACATGCTGAAATTTAAGTACATGCTTAAAGCCCGCTCCTTCTCAGGCCAGGTGCTAGTGAAGGGCAAAGCTGCTCTCCAGATCTCCGGGCATTTTTAGCAACACAGGCAGTAACTCTCAGGGACCATGTGCTCTTCACTAACCTCTGGATTTGAAGTGAAAGCCTGTTTGCTTAACGCACAAGACCTTCAGGACAACACCAGTGCTTTCATGCTGGGAGAGGAGAGCACCTTGCACCAATGCCTATAGGTACCATCCACAGGGAAATTCTTTGGGCCTCTCACTCCAAGAAGGACAATGAAGATGGTGAAGAGTCTAGAGCACAAGTCTTATGAGGAGCGGCTGAGGGAACTGGGGTTGTTTAGCCTGGAGAAAAGGAGGCTCAGGGGAGACCTTCTCACTCTCCACAACTCCTTGAAAGGAGGTTGGGGAGAGGTGGGGCTCAGTCTCTTCTCCCAAGGAACAAGTGATAGGACAAGAGGAAAAGGCCTCAAGTTGTACCAGGGAAGGTTTAGGTTGAACATGAGGGAAAAATGTCTTCCCCAAAGGGGTTGACGAGGCCTGGCTCAAGCTGCCTAGAGCAGTGGTGGTGTTCCCATCCCTGGAGGGGTTTAAAAGCCATGTAGATATGGTGTTGATGGACATGCTTTAGTGGTGACTTGGCAGTGTTGGGTTAATGGTCAGGCTCAATCCAGGTCTCTTCCAGCTGAAATGATTCCATAGTTCTATGATCCCCACTCTTGCGAATGTGACTACACAGCTGATGGGGCAGCAACATCTTCAGCCTTCAATCACTCACTACATCCTGACCACCTGACCGCACCCCGGGCTGTGGCTCCAAAGCCATCTTAATCTTCCTTCATCCTCACTGGGTGCATCCCAAGGTCCCACAGGCAGCTCCGCCAGCACAACCATAAGGCAGCAAATGGTCCAAATATTGCAGAGGGTGGCAGGATGGACCTGGCTGTCAAGAGAAACATCCCTGCAAGCATGGGCGTGGGAAAGGAGCAGCTCTGCCCTTGCACCTCGCCCTCTGGCACTGAGACAAGCTCTCCAGCACAAGTGTCCCTCTGCTTTGGTTCCACCCATCCCGCAGCTGTGCTAGAACTATATCCCAACACTAAATCACACCAGGTTGGGGAGGGCACCTCACTTCCCAGCTCAGCGCCCAGGGATCACACCAAAAGCGGCCACAAGCTACTGACTGGAGACTAAAGAAAGCTTTTGTTGACCCTGCCAACAGTCTAGATCCCTAACTGGAGACTGATCCTGCATGAAATCTCCTGTTGCCATTTCTTTCATAGGCTTCCCTGCCTCCATCAGTGCTGATGCTGGGGGAGATATTGTGCCTTGATGGCAGGAAGGAATAAAATGCAATGAATCGCAGAATCACACAGAATGGTGTGACTGATGGAAGGGACCTCTGGAGATCATCTCATCCAACGCCCCTGCTCCAGCAGGGTCACCCAGAGCAGGGTGCCCAGGTTTGCATCCAGGCACATTTGGAATCTCTGCAGAGAAGGAGACTCCACAACCTCCCTGGGCAGCCTGGAACAGGCTCTGGCACTCTCACAGGAAACAAGTTTTTCCTCCTGTTCAGACAGAACCTCCTGGGTTCCAGTTTGTGCCTGCTGCCCCTTGTCCTGTTACTGGGCACCACTGAAAAGAGTCTGGCCCCATCCTCTTGACCCCCATGGGCACTTTAGATATTGAAGAGTATTGATCAGATCCCCTCTCAGTCTTCGATAGCAGCATTCTAAATAGAAAAAGCAATAAATAAGGTTTTTAAGCCCTTTGCCTTTTGTTGGCCTTCCGACTTCCCCCACAGTCTGTAACCACACACAACGTGCCGGGAGGTGTGCCCAAGACATGAACTGCAGAAAGCATGAGCAGGAAGCAAGGCAAATTACAACTGCAGTAAACCGCTTTAAAAAGGCTTCAGTTTTGCTCAGAATCGCTTGAAAAGAAGCTTGCCACTCATGGATGTTCATTCTTCATCCTTCAC
The DNA here is from genome assembly GCA_013400335.1 of Eurystomus gularis. Taxonomy (NCBI): domain Eukaryota; kingdom Metazoa; phylum Chordata; class Aves; order Coraciiformes; family Coraciidae; genus Eurystomus; species Eurystomus gularis. The sequence goes on from VZZY01016172.1 coordinate 250,361, forward strand.
CCATTTCTAAAAGAAATACTAGACTGATTGTCTCTGTTTTTCTGGGGCAAAAAGGGTTTCTGGAAAGCAGGGTCTAAAAGCAAAAGGTAAATGGGAAATCTAAATGCTCCCTTAAAACCGTATTTGGTTGGTTTGTGAAAAATACCCAGCAGCTTGCACTGCCTCCCCACAGCAATGGATAGATTTTAGGGGAACACACAGACACTAGTGGCCACGGTGCTGTCTTGCACAGTAATGCGAAAGGGGAAATAAAAAATAACTAAGCGCATAAGGCTGAAGACCTAGAAAGAGGTTTGCCTGGGGCAAACATCTCCTAACTGCTGTAATTACCGTGAAAGGTCACCGAGGACACCTCCCTGTGCAAGCTAGAAAAATTCATGTAAGCATTTCATGTGGTTAGCACAGCTTTTTTAGTAAATGCAGCAAAGCTCTGACATCATGCCATAAGAGATGCTATCAGCAAACAGGCATTTTTCTCAGAAAGCACATGTGTAAGAAAGCAGAGGACATTAAGCCCGTTCCAAGTTCTTGCTATCTTACTCTTAAACGTGGCCATTAAAATGAAAGTTCAACCAAAAATGCTGAGTAAAAAGGAAAGGCTGCAAACACAGGACTTCGCATTGACAGAACCATGTCCCAAAACGAGCAAGAAAGAGTTCACTCTGCAAATGTAATTGGATTTAAGGGCCAAATTCCTCCCAAGGGCTGGCTGTTGAAAGGTTATCATGTCCCACCTCCAGCCCAGGAGGGTCCCCGCACATTCTATGCTCCGGCAAAGGCCAGCTTGTGCCAGCTCTCCTTTTCAGTGGTGCCCAGCAACAGGACAAGGGGCAATGGGCACAAACTGGAACCCAGGAAGTTCCATCTGAACAAGAGGAAAAACTTCTTTCCTGGGAGGGTGCCAGAGCCTGGCCCAGGCTGCCCAGAGAGGTTGTGGAGTCTCCTTCTCTGGGGAGATTCCACCCCCGCCTGGACACGATCCTGGGCAACCTGCTCTGGGTGACCCTGCTGGAGGGGGGTTGGATGGGATATATCCAGAGGTCCCTTCCAATCCCTACCATGCTAGGTTTCTCTGACTGAGAGAAGGAGGACAGGCCCCCTCCCTAACACCTTATGGGTCCCCCCATGGCTTCATTTCACAGATGGAGCAGTGTCCTCTCTCCTAGGACACCCCTGGCATCCCAGGGAGTGCAAGAGGACACATGGGATGCTCCAAGCAAGGAATCCTTCAAACCCTGCCCTCCATTCTGCACACTGGGGGCTGTCAAGGAGCTGGCCACATCTGTTCAAGCAGGATGAAGCCACGGTACATGCAGGTCTGGCCACCTGATTTCACCTGTCTCAGACAAAATGATTATTTTGGGACTGCACCACTTCCTTGCAGTCCTGGATCTCATTTTCAGAGGGAAGGAGGGAAGGGAGGGAGAAAGACTGTGACCCATCAAGTGCCTTTGTAAAGACACACTGTTGGCATCTGACTCTCTCGGCAAGATAAATATACATTAATTTAGGCTGGAAGGGACCTTTGGAGGCCATATGGTCCAATCCCCTGCTCAAAGCAGCAGTAAATAAATCGCAGCACGTCTTCTCTGCTCGTGCAGCCAAAGGCACAGGTGGGGAACGCATGAGAAGCAGGGAAGTGTGCAAGATACCTCAACACAAGAAAAAAATCTCCTCCTGCTCTGAACAATACAGTGGAAAACAAGTCTCTTACCTGGGAAGACGCTGCTAAACCATAAATGGCCCCAACCGACCCCATCAACTCTCCAACCTCTCACTCCAGAGCCTGGGAGTGTTTTGTCTCCCCAAAAAAACAAGTTTTAGCCCTCAACTCCCAACCAAACAAACATTTGCGTGTGTAGAAGGCACATAACTGACCTGTACCTGCAGAAGCAAGGGTACTTGGTGCATTGCATCTAACTTTTACCCCTTTCTTCAAAGGGCTGGTGACATTACTGTGCACCTCATAAAGCAGTCCTGTCACAGCAAGGGTCCACCTGACTTCATCTACCCTATGGGGCCAACCTGGGAAGGGCTGTAACTGCAGTCTTGAAGGCATTACACCACTGCATGCTAGTGTCAGATAACGAAAATGCTGCAAAGCCTTTGTTTAACTGAGCAAGTTCACCTGTTTCATGCTTTGATCTTGGTGCAGAAAGCAGAAGAATCCCGTGCAACCCTTCTCCAGCTCAGAAAAAAACCTTTCCCCGTGCTCACTCCCAGCTACAATCTCACAATAGTTACGAGCTGTTTTTTGCTATGGCCTTTTGATTTCATCTCATCATAACAAAACCAGAGACAGGCCTGGAAACTAAATTGCTGCCACCGGTTTCATTCATAAATTTGGCTACATCCTTGCACGGTGAGCTATTGTAGTTATTTCTCACCGTTTACCACCTCGAATCCAGGGAGCATTGTTTTTATTGCTATTGTGAGAACAAGAGCAGGGGAAAAAAAAATCTTGAGCTTCCCTTCCCCTCCCAATCAAATATAATGGAGAAAAAAAAAGAAAACCAGGGCGGATGTCAGATCCTCAAGGATTATTTTTTTTTTTTTGAGCTATCTACAGGAGCTCATTCTGGTGCTGCAGGTTTCTGAGTCTGAATTTTATCAATGGGCTGTATGGGTCCATTTGAAAGGACAGCAGGTGTTCAAACAATGAACCCAGGGCTGGCTCTACATCTGGGCTACAAAAGCCATCGCTGTGTTTACAAGAAACAGGATAATCAAGAAAACATCCTGCCACAGGCACCTAAAAAACTACAGCCCCTTGTTATTCATTTTTCTCTCACACCGCGCCGTTTATTTATAGCACGAGAAGTTGAATTGGGAGGAGGAAAAAAAAATAAAAATAAGAAGTTTCACACTCATTTCCACGCAGAAGTGACGCACGTGCAACGTAGCAGGGATGGACGGCCAGGCACTCGGCTTGTATTGTTCCTTCAGCTCTAGGTGGGACATTATTAACCCTTGAGCTCTCACTGTAACTAATGAATTAGCTGGGCATAAGTTGGTGGGTTTGCTTCATTAATGCAACCATGTCAGTTGAACCTACCTCATTCTGAGATGCTCCAGATGGAAATTGAGTCCCCTCATACTGGATGTAACATTCCTCGAGCTTTAAACACAAAGAGATGGGCAATTACAGGGGAGGGCTCATGGAAACTGCTCATCCATCTTAGCCTTCAGCAATTAACGATGGATCCTGATGGCCAGCTAAGTAAGAGAGGCTCTTCCAGAGCTTGGAGAAGACACAGGGGGCCCTCTCTCCTGATACCCTCTGGAGGAACATCTTTCCCTCCACAGGCAGCACTGCCTGCCCAGCCTTCAGGGTCAGAAGACTGAATATACAATGCTTGGAGTCTGCTTGCAGAACAAAAGGTTGCCACCAAATTTCAGCTGCTGATGGCTTGTGGCTCCCTACAAAAGCACTGTATTTTAGGGTTACTTTCTGCCAATGCTTTGTTCTACTTTCCTTTAACTTTTCAGCATAAGTGAAGCAGGATGCATCCTATTTAGTAAGAAGCCTTTTTATTTTTTAAGTCAAATTAGTTTTCATTGAAGATGTGCTAAAATAGAACCTCTACAACATTTCTCACCACCTTTAAGAATGACTTGGGAAGCTCCAAGGTACCTCCCCTTTCCAGACTAATGTTTCGTTGACTCAGGTCATCCTTACATCCAGCAAAATTAAATATTCCCTCCCCTCATATCCTCCCTTCCCTACTTTAATAGTTTCACTTCTGGAAGCCTTCAAAACACACCAGCTAGAGTCCCCGCACAGAAACCTGGAGAAATGAGAGCCGAGCTGCTCAGCCTCTCAAGGAGTTTGGCTTCCTTGCTTTTGAGTTGAATCAAAGAGGATTAACCCAACAGGTGCTTTTCTGGAGAGTGGGAGGGAAACCAAACCTAAACACAATGAAAATAAGAGCCTATGTGTACGAAGAGCAGATTAATTCCTCCTCTTCTAAGTGAGGAGCTGCTAGAGCAGATGGCTCTAACATCGCCTTCTCCTCTAGGTCCAAGTCACTCTCAGTTGCTGGCTTTAAAGGCATCAAGTCCCAGGAGCCAAAATGCTTCCCTTCAATCAGATAGTGGGTCTGGAGGGGGATCTTCCTGATCCCAACTTGATCCCTGAAGGGTTGAACTGCTTCACCTGTCCTTTACTCATGGTCTTCTGTACTCTGGTCATCCTCAGAAACACTAGCTCCTCCGCCTGAGAGCAAAGAACCTTCCAACAGCCTTACACATTGAGTAGAATCAGAGAATCATTAAGGCTGGAAAAGACCTCTAGGATCATCAAGTCCAACCTTCATCCCAACATCTCCCCAACCACTAGACCATGTCCTGAAGTGAAGCCAAGGCTGCTGCCCCGTATATTCACGACGATGCCTCACAGATACCTGTTCCATGAACATAAAGACCATGCAACAGTAGCACTTTGCTGTTCCAAGTTCTCACCAGCCCAGGGCTCCCTGGCAGGCTGGTCCCACCAAACCTCCTGCCCATTTACCAAGGGGGCTCAGGTCAGCTAAAATCCCACTGCAATTGAAAGGAGCAGATAGCAGCTTGTGTTGTGTTTTCTCCTCGCTTGCTGAAAAGGTGAGAATTTTTCAAGTTTTAAAATGTGCACACGTAGCCAGTATTAAATCAAACTTTTTCTCATTTTTCCATCAAAATCCTAAGAGAGAAGCATAGACATTTTCAACTGCAGCCTGGTGAGCCTATAAAGCAAGTAAACCGTTAAGAGGATCTGTCTATCTTAAAAGATCTGACATAGCTCTGCTCAGAAGTGCCATTTCACGTGCAATAGTAAATATATCTCCACATTACACAACCCAAAGAAATGCTACTTGTTTCCAAGATTTGTTTTGCAGAATAATATAGAAGCGACCCTTCCATTCCGAAGTGCCTAAAGCCTGACACAGGGTTTGTGTTAATTCAGTAAAAATTTGCTAGCTGAAGCCAAATGCTCAAGCCAACCAGTTCTCTAAAACCTCTGCTAACAAATGACTTGGATAACTGCCAGAAGCCCAGGTCCAATCCCTTTTTCCATTTTTTTCTCACAAAAAAACCCACCTCATCTGGTGTGTGTTAATCGTCAATCTGTATCGACTGCAAGATTTAAGCTGATAGGCACCTTTAAGAACAGCATCCTAGATAATTAAACAGCCGAACGCCAACAAACAATTGTCAATACAGACTAAAATCGATACGCTCCCCAGTGCTGCCTAATGATGGAGAGGGCTGATGCTCTTTGAACCGGCTTCTTTTGAAGGCTTTAATTTTATCGAACAACATTCTTTCAGGAGAGATGATTTGGGGCTTTACTTTTTAACAAAGAGAGAAGTGGAGTGTGGCATGGCATTTAATAGCTGGCTGAGATTTAAAACGCACACTCCTTATGAAGTATGACATTTTATACCTGAAACCACAGGAACATTTCCCACATTTAAGTGATAGAGGAAAAATTCTTCAAATTAGATTTGAACTTTATACCTTCTAATTCTGCTCCAGTCCTCCTCCTCCATGTACCACGCTCAGGCCTGATGAACATGCTGGTGCTATATCAAAGTCTAATAGACCTGACTACCGACAAATCCCCTTCGCTTAGCCTTGAAGAAAGCAGCAAACCTCCTGTAGATCCGGCAGTTAACGTTAACTGTCAAAATAGCTCAACGACGGATCGCAAGGCTGAACGAATGGGTCAGCGCAGCCCAGCTGGCAGAATCATCCCTTCTGGGTGCCAGCGTGAGCTGGAAACCAGCCCTGAAGCCACAGGGCAGACCTAAGCCCCCAGGCTTGCAGTGAAGAGCCCCCAGGAGCTCCTTCACATACTTTACTCCAAGCCTAAAGGAAAACCAAACACCCATCTGCAAGGAAGCCCTGAGCAACATCTCCCCAAGCTTGCCCATCAGAGGTCCTACTTTTTACTTTCCTAGGCTCACCGGTTTGCTGCACAACTCAATTGCAACCAGGTCCCCATTTGGGGACAGCTGCCTTGCTGCAAGCGCTGTCACAGCCACTGTCCCTTGCAGGAGAGCTCATCTGTTGAGCCCTCCAGGGTGAGGACACTGGCACTCTGGAGTAGGGCTGCAGAGCAAAAGGGTTTTTCAGTGTGAGACACTTAGCAAAATCCACTCTCCTGGCACTTCTTCACAACCCCAGCTACATCCATCTCATTAGTAGTATCCAAATGGACTCCTTCGACAACCCCTTAGGTCAGCAAGAGATGCCTCACACCACACATCACATCCTACATGCCAGGGAACCGGGGCAGATACCTCACACCTGTCCCCATGGCCAAACAAGCAACAGGATCCTTGACTTCCAGCTGGTGCCCCAAAGACTCAGCTCATCCACCCTGCATGATGGAGAAAGCCCCAACCTGCAGCCTCTCTTTTTGCATGCTCTTTGGGCCAGCATGGAAAAAAAATACCACTCCGCCTTCCATCCTGGATAATCCAGACCTTTGGAAGTGCTTTGAAATATGAGTTGCACAGGCAGAACACGTTTCCTCTTACGTTCCTTTCTTTACTTAAGCTCCAACTCAATAAGAGACAGGTGCACTAAGCTCTTTGCCAGAGACCTGTGTTTAGAGGAACAAGGTCCTCCAGTTTTATATGCTATCCCCTTATAAGCTTGCTAGTCACCTCTTAAGCTCGTAATAAAAGACTTTTTTTGAAAAATGATGGCACCTAGTTTCCAAGGCAGCAGAACTTTTAAGCTTGTGTTTGCAAGTGCCTAAGGAATTACAGAAGCCAAAAGGAACACGCTGTATAAAACCCATCACCTAATCCTGCTAGATAGATTAAATAACATAGTTTGACTTTTTAATGCAACAGGATCTGGATGAGGAAGTCACTATCAACGCTACACAAAAAACATACAACGTGTGGAATAACAACTACAAATCCCTTTAATCTCTGGTGGTACCTGGAGACCTCAGATGGTTTGGTGCCTGTAGGGATTATCAGAGATGCATGACCCCAAACCGGAAAGACTGAGATACTTCATGGTGTTGACTGACCATCAAGAGTCTGCTGGACCTCAGCTGCAACTCAGGCTGCAGTGTGCCAGGGAAAGAGACAAGAAGGAAAGAAGAAAGCTGGAGGGGGGGATGGACAGCAGCTGTGGTGAACCTGAAGCAGAGATGCAGCCACAGCAGAAGACATATCACAGGGCAGTCCTTTGAGGACAGCACTGTCCAAACAGACCTTGCATCCTCTCACTTCATATTACTTGAAAGTTCAAGGATTCAGCTGGAAACCTCCAGAAAACCAGAACATCTCACACTCTCCAGTTTCTCTGTTTATAAATGTCTATTTTCTTAGGCTAAACCGATTACTTAGTATTCTCAGTCATATGCTACTCCCACTTCAGCTACAAAGCAGGCTCCGTTCCCATGAAAAAACCCACCAACTCTGCTGACATTTTAATGAATTTTACCGCATGACTTTTCCGAGCAACACAATTCATTTTTTTTTTCTCAAGTTCCCTACAAACTGATGAAAATAAAAAGCCCCTCAGCTCACGCACACCTCCCTGCACATCACTTTTTTGTAGCTTAGTTTCTCATTTTTAAAAGGAAGATGTTTGCTTTCCTCCATTTTTATTTTTTTTTTTTGGAGGGGTGGAAAAGGCACAGGGGTAAGTGAGAAACAGGCTCATTACTTTAATACGGTTTCCAGTACAATAAAGACCATCCTTTGCACTGTGACATCGAGGTGCTAATGGAGGACAATAAATTCAGATTAATAATTAACATCCACAGCACATCAAGCATTCTTGCTGCTCTCCTTCCAATTGCTTCAGAAAGCTTCCTAGTTTTTGGTCTCAAACACATGCAATGGGTTACTTAGCTATTGATTTTCAAAGCTATTTTTGAGCAATGTGTTACAGAACAAAAGAACTAAAGTAACTTTCTGTTCCAACTCCAATTCTTGACTTATTGAATTGCAAGAGTTACTCCCTTTCTTAGATATTTGGGAACGGTATCATGAGGTCTATGGGAAAAGGTATATTGCTTAAGGATTGTGGCCAAATCGGTCCTTAAAACCACACGCACTGATGGAGACAGGTCTGCTGGGACTCTGCGGGTAAAAGTCTTGGCTGAAAAATTACCAGTTTAGCAAAAAAAGTGATGTATAAATGCCCGCATTAATGGAAATTACAACGTGAGGTTCCCATCTGGGCTATGAAGACTTGTGTAAGGTATTAAATAAGAACAAAACACAAGTTCCTTACTGCTTTTGAGACCAAACAAACCTGCAGATGGATGAGAATCAGGCACTGAACGGAAGCAGGCAAAATTTCTGATATAAACAGCATCCGCATGAACAACCACTTTCAGATTAATGCAGCTAATTACAAGCCGATTTTACAGAATTTTCCAAAGAAAAAGCAACAGGCACTCAGCTTACATAGCTCAACCCTCCCAATCCAATACACCAAAAGAAACCATGTGATGGGTATAGCCAGCATATGGCTTAAGAAATAATGCGCCTGAGATGCTTTTTATTATGGTCTTGATCCTTCAAGGTTCACATTTTCAATCTTTTGCTTCAAAACCATGGGGGCTAGGAACTTCCATTTTGAAAAGTCGATAGCCAAGAGTCTCACCTAATTACACGAGCTGAGGCTTCAAGGCGGGGTGGGGGGTGCAGACACCCAGAGATTTATAACAAAAAAATATGACCGCTGGCAAAACACTCATTGTCCAAAACTTCCCCACCCGCTCTGTGGAGGAGAGCATTTTTTACCCCATAAAAACCCTTTATGTGCTGTAATCCTGTCTTGCTAGCTTTAAAAGAGGAAGAACGAAATCAAAGAAGGAACCTTTTAACGTTCTGCAATGGGTGCGTCTCACTCTGCACACAGGCAACAAATTAAAACAACTCTTTCTTAAAAACTTTAGCTTCCGTATCAGCTAGACATCATTTCCAAGGAGGCAAACTAGCTGTATCACCCTCACAGCCAAGCTCCTATCAAACCAGAGCTCAGAAATTACAGGTCTGATTTGACAGAGTGTGTTGCACCATGCTGCCATTTCCCCTGCTACCAATTTTATTTTTTTAAAAACGAAAAAAGGAAACCCTGCTCAGAGTGATGAAGCACTAATAGGTGGGATGGAGATAGACATCCCCAGCCTCTGGCAGTCGCTTCCCAGCCGCCCTTGACGTAGCGATGTACTTGATTCAGGGATGCAAGGGATGGAGGAAATACAACGCGTGAGGCAGATTTCCAGCTGTTGCGAGGGCAAGAAGTAATAATAAACTGCTTGGAAAAGCAGTATTAGGGAAAGAAAAAAGAAAAATATTAAGAGGAGGAAAACTGTGAACACAATAGGGAGAAACCCTGGGGAAGAAAAGGAAAAGGGAAAATAAAAGGGGGGGGGGAG